>LOEQ01010960.1:42474-53586 GCA_001685075.1 Bramus lutescens
TATACATTATATTTTTAATGAACTACACAATCACAATACCTTAATCAAGATCAGAAATACATATACATGTAACAAAATTGACCTTAAATTTCTGTCAATAAGGTAAAATTTATGCCAATGCAAATTATTCATATCTATAGCATATCCCCCTTTAAATGTAAAAGAACATTCCTATATCAAATCACTACTCATCCCTATGACATTGAATAAATTATTCATAATAAAAGCAAAAGCTCTTACAAAATAATAACAGTCCAATTCTCTGAAAGGAACAATTCGATCCAAAGTATTCATGGACACTGTTTAAATACTCAACATTGAGAATTTCCATATATGTGTATATGTACTCAGACATACATGTTACATACACGCTAATTTGAAAATAGTGAAATAGGACCAAATTTTATGTCTATAGGTTTATTGAAAATGTATATGCTTTCCTTTGTGAGTTTCCTATTAAGTTATAAAAATATTTGTGAGATTTCTTTTTTACTGATGTTATCTTTAACGTGGGACTAAAGAGATGATTTGGTGCTTAGGAGCTTTGACTGGTCTTGTAGGGGACCAAAGTTCCCAGTACCATAATTCCAGTTTTAGGGGGTCCTATATCCTCTGTGGACAGTTTACACTTGTGGTGTAGTTACATACATTAAGGCAAAGCACTGACAAACTTCAAATAAAAATTGAATGTGAAAAAAATAAAAGATCTATATATTTGGAATATCATCATCTTAGCTGTTGTAAATGCTTTGGCAGTCTGCCTCTTGTTTCTTAGGTTTATTGTTGATTTTTTTACTAACCAAAGCTTTTAAGTTCCCCATTCATCTTTCATCTCTAAAAGTATCTAATTTCTGATTGACATAATAACTAACACATATGGTCCTAGTTACAATCAATTGATTGGAGTAGTTTTTGTTCATTCTTCCTCAAAGCTGTTGTAATTTCTTTATTTTCTTTTGCTGCTTCTTCTTCCAAGCTTTCAGAAGTGAAAAAGTGAAAGATTATGTGGCACACTTTTTTTTTTAAGTGAAAATTCCTTTTTACCACATTCAGCTCACTCTGGGATCTTCAACATCTCTCCTCACAAAAAAATAAAAGTGAAGGTTGTTCTTTGATCATGTCGAAACTCTCAGCGTATGGGTGCCAACAAAGAAATGAATGCAGAAGTTACTTAGCTACAGTATTAAATAGGAGAGGGGCTCCCTTGATGCCCTCAGAGGACAAGAGGTACATTTTGTTGTAGGAAATCTGCTATTGTTCCTTTAAATGAAATTAATTAAAAACATTTTAATTACCTCTAAAACATATCACTTATTTGACTAAAATATCATGTGTGGAATCTTTTAAGTCCAGGAGCTCATGCCTAGTTCAGTAATTACTAATCAGATAGGTATTCTTTGCAAGACTATATGCTAATTACTGAAGACAACAAGAACAAGGCAGGCATGATTGCTGCATTCCCGAAACTCACATTCAAGTGGGGGAAAGGGAGAGTTGACAAACAAACATACTAATAAAAAAGCAATTATAATTTTAATAAGTATTATGAATAAGTGAAATGCAGTACAAGAGCTTGTAATTAGGGTTCTTTGAGGAAATTATATTAGAGATGAGCACGGAAGGGTGAGAAATAATTAGCCACTGGAGTAGACCGCCTGAGAGGACTGTGAGGCTCGTAGAGCCCAGAGAGAAGCCTGTGCTGCAGCGGCTGTCACAGGTAAGCCTAACCATCATCCAGGGCTGGTTAATGTGGGGATGGCAATTGATCCAAGGCGAGTCATTTGGAGAAACTAAAGCCAAGGGCAGAAAGTGAGTTCCTCTCTGGTGGCAGAACACCCACAAACAGGAAGAGTCTGAGCATATTCCCGTGGCTCTAATCTCTGTGTGTGGAGGAAGCATCGGGAGAAAAAATGAGATTATTTCAAAGGCACAAAACAAGGAGAAGCAGAGACAAACAGGAATCTCGGCAGATCTATGTTTTTCTAGCATTTTTTCCCAAATTCCAAAGCATGCCTGTTTTTAATCCAGTTATGCTAAATTCTATACTATGCTTCAGACAAACCCCTTTCCTGAGCCTTTGCTAACATATGAGTTGCTATCACTTTCAACCCAAGCCATGTTAATTTGGGATTCAGGCTCAGAGTGACTTTCACAAAGGTTTCACTGAAACACACAGAGAAAAATGTAAACAGGAAAAAATGGTAATTTTATGATTTAAACATTGGTGTTTTTCCAAGCACTTTTAATACTTTTAGTGAATATGTTTGATAATTAAGATATGCCAAGTGCTGCAGAAATGCATCTAGATATGAGGCGGCAAGGGAAGGGGCAGTCATTTCATTATCTAAAAAATATTAATTACAAAATATATTTCCAATAATTCTAAAATTGAATCACATTTGTATGATTACAAGTAAAACACTTGCGAACAGAGAAGCTCCCAAGACTTCTGGAATAAAACATTGCAGCCGATCACAGTTGGGATCAGGGCTGATGATGGTATCTAGTGGGAGAAAGCAAGGGTTGCTGCTGGCACCACACGATACACACCCCAGGTCCCTTAACTGAGAATTGTGTGGCCCCAAATATCTACAGTGTCCAGGTTCAGAACTGTTGGCTTGGAGAATCCAAAGTAACACAAGGAAGAGTGGGCGTTGGAAATTAGTCCACTGTGGAATAATGGAAATTAGAGGCGATGACTTCTCTCTGGCTGGATCCTCCTCTGTGATAAAATGTACCTGTATCCCTGAGTCAAAGAGGCAAGGGAAATCATGCTCTGACCAGAAAGTTGAGTCTAGTCAGGGAGCCAAGAAAAAGAGCTATGACAGAACAGCTCTGCAACTGAGGACAAGGACAGTTCCCAGCCCCCCTCTCTCCCGCTTTCCAAGGCATGTCTTAGTTTGTACCCATGAAAGTATAACTAAGCCATCTGAATCAGTGCTGGAGGACTGAGAAGAAATTAGTCAGGCAGAGTTAGACTAGACTCCAGGCAGAAGGATCTGAACATACAGGGGTCAAGTGGCATAAGAGCATATAGAACACCCACGGTGGTAACCTTTACCACATGTCTGAGATGGCTTTGTCAGGGGCAAGATTTCCTACAGAGGAATCTCAGCTGAGTAAAGCTGAGCCCAGTGCCTCAGTGGTCAACCGTGCAGTGCTGTGACTTCTAATGCTATGAAATGGCAAGCAGTGGCATTTTGAGGTTAATGCTGACTTAATATGCTTCAAGTCTATTTTTACGTATGTGCCTCGGCTCTGTATCTCACTGTGCTCGGGTATTTATAGTGAGAGTGTGATAAATCAGTGGTAATGTTATTTGGCATGTTTCACAACCAGTCAGTGTGACTGACACACAGAATCAATCTAGCATATTTTAAAACTTCTCAAACTTACTTTTATTGTAAAGCTGTGTGGATATTAAACATCCATCTCCACTGATTCCTGACAAACCCTCCTTTAATTTTGTGCATGTTACACAGAACAGCCTTCAAACTAAGAAGAGACAATAGACTTCAAGGAATTCATGAATGGAAGCTCAAATTCGGAAATGAGTTGAAAAGTGACAGAATGAACCAGCCAGCCTTGGAACATCAGCTAGAGAGGAAGACAACTTGATTCCAGTCACCAGCGAGTCATCTGTATTTCTAGGGCAACTCCCAACTCGGCTTGTTGTCTCCAGTTTCTATTGGACTTCATACAACTTTTGCCTTTTTTTCCTTATATATCTTTTATTCTCTGAAATATTTACAATTTCCAATTAAAACAAAATTAGCAATTATCCTGATCAGACTTGTAGAAAAGGAACAAAAGGAGATGATAAGCTATCTCTTTTCTAGAGAGTTTTAAGACATTCTCTTTTAGACACTAGGAGTGTGAGCAGGGTGGTAGACAGTGGACATTGTGAGATGAGAGACATTTGGAGGGGACACTAAGTAAGAACAAGCCTATAGTCAGAAGGCAAAAATTGTACAGGTCCCTAATACTGAGACACAGCAAGCTCAACAATTAGCAGATAAGAGTCAAATTCCAGCTTTCAAAAAGATCCTGCCACAAAGCCTCATCAAATTAATTCAACAAGATCCATTCAGTCCGTATGTCCCACAGGTACCATCATGCTGTATGCCTGTCTCCTTATGAAGCAGAGAGATACCAGCGACACACTGAGCTCTATCTCGTGGTGACTAGTTCGCTAGCACCGTGAGGGCAGATTTGGATGGGACAGCTGTATGGACTGTGCCAAGATATTTCTCCCTCACTCAAAAGCTCAGTAGCAGTCAAAATGGGGCTTGTTCTCCTAAAGGTATTTGGGGAGAACCTGTCTCAAGGGCACATTTCTTAAGGAAGAAGCTGATGCAAAGATCATCAGGATAAGTAGAGTATCCGAATTAACAAAGAGAGAAAATAGAGAGAGGTAGAGAGCCAAACACATAGCAACCAGATTATGACTCCATTTCCCAACCTCTCAACTTAAAAACTGGTCAGTGCCAGATAAATTCTAACCAGTTTAAAAAAAAACAGTAGCCAGGATTCTACCATTTTTAAGCTCTGTCTTCACAGGGAACCATTCTGGGTTTGGTTTGGTATTCTTTTGTTTCGGTCATAATTCAGTGCTGTGCAGAAAAGGGATACACTTAACACTAGATCGTGAATCTTCCCCGCTGCTTGCAAAGATTTTGCTGTGCACACAGGGCATAAGTTGAAAGCAGAAGGAGGAAAACAGAAGCATGGCCTAGATTGCTTAATCAAGAGCTGCTCCCACCTGGGGAAGAGCGTATGCCCTGTTTCAGGGAGGTCGGCTGGCCTGTGTTCCATGTAGCCCTGTCTCCATCCTACTGGAGATGCTATTTCAGGGCTGTCATTCCAGTAATTTTTCCCTAAAGTTGAACTCTGTTGTTCTTGAAAATGTCAGGTACAATTTCTTTGAAATGTCTGACATTTTAAAATTCTAAACAATGGATTGCATAAATCTGTTTGCAGAATAAGAGGCCAAATTAAGAACTTGAGTGCATTCAGGCTTGTGGGGTATTTATAATGAGTAGTTTAAATTAAGAACTTGAGTGTATTCAGGATTGTGGGGTATTTATAATGAGCCATTTAAATTTTTGTGTGTGTTAGTGGTCAGTGTCCATTGGAAGGCATGCAAAGTTCCCTAGAATAAGATGTATCAAAATAGTCAGTTAATGCTTGATCTTACTAAAATTATATCAAAAGCACGATGAGTCATAATTATTTGTAGACATTTTGCATTCATCACAGGTTTAAAAAATAGGAAACAGAAGACATATAGTAAAACACAGAGGCAAAACCAAAGAACAAATCAGCACTGCAGTGGAAATTCTTCCACTTCGGAAATACTCTGCACATTTCATGTTTAAGTTTTCACAACAGTTACTTAGTAAAACAATCTAGACCTCCTCTACGAAACCTTCACATCATAGTGAACTGCACAGGTCTCCAATGAAGTGGGTATCTATAAATGGTACTGCATTAAACTTGGGAACAGATGAGTGGCTGTCTTCATGGATAAGCAAAACTAGGACATGGAAGGAAGAAGGAAGAAGACATTGAGTATGTAAAGAGAGACCGAGGGAATGGCTGCCTTGGTGGCAGAGTATGTTCACCATTGCTCGAGGTGGGTGAACCAGATGAACTGCAGAGCAAATTCACATTACTCATGTCTGTAGGGGAAGGGAGAGGGGACCACGTTGGGAGGTTCTAAGTGGTTGCGTTTCTGTCTAAAACCAGACATCAGAGACCCTTGAGTCAGGTAAAGAAATTACTTCTATGTTTACTGAATGATTCTGCTGTACTCTGTTCCCAAAGGAAACTTGAAGCACAGTTGGGGAAGCAATGAGACTCTAGATATTGGAAGAAAATGGATTTAATAGAGAGCAGAATAAAATGAAGCTTATCAAGCAAATTACAGAAAAAGAAATAGAAAAATTTAGGACACTGTTTCTCTTTTTCTTCTTCTTTGGACAGTCCTCATTTAGAATATTCTATAATGTAGAAATAAATCTTCAAAGGCTCATAAAGAGAAAAGCCTTTGATTAGTAAATGAAATAGATCAGAACATAAAATCCAAAGAAAAAAAATGTCTAAAGGAAAAGACCAGTGTCTGTAAAAAATATAAATGTTTATGACATATAAGAAACATGGATGTGGTGCTTTGCTATCTCTTTATAATAGTGACTGAAGTTATACACCAGACTGGAAGGAGACAGATCTATACACATAGCTATGGAAACGTATGTCTGACTAAACAGGCGTGTTGTGTAGTAGCAAGATATAATACCACATTGCGCTTTAAACTGAGCACATACAGAATCATCCACTGATTGGGGAAAGAGAAGACACCCACCCAGGTTTCACTAGTCCTTAAACTCTAGATCAATATGGTTTCTAAGAAACAAAAATGTTCAATAAAAAATAAACAAAAACTAAACAATAAACACCTGTCTTATAAAAGACATGCAAAATTGTTCAATAATGTATGCATAAATGTAGATTATCAGGGCAGGTGACACTTGGAAGTATATCAGTCTATAACATTCTGTATATTTTAATATTCATTGAATAATGCCTTCCCTAGAATAAGCAAGTGAGAACCCCTTCATAAGTGGATTCAACATGTTAACCAACAAAGAAATTCTTCATCCTTAAAACCTAGTCTTTGACTCTGAGTAGCAAACATCCCCACTTTAAAAAAGATTTCTATCTTTCTGAGTGATTTTCTGAAAACTGTTTCTGGGCACTTTCAGCCAGACTGAGATCTGGTCAAGAATAGTTGCAATATTTCAGTTTTCTGACCTGGATCATTTGTTGGTCAAAACAGAAGGATAAGTTTTTCTATTACTCTTACAATAGGATATAGAAATCCATGTTTTCTATGTATTCTCCAATGGCTATTTTTTTTTCTTCTTTGAGATATGGAAATTCATGATACCAAGATTAAGGTCTTCATTGTTTAAGTTAAAATGATTTATTTCTATAGAAACTAGGTTTTAAAGCTCATTTCATCCAAAGATTTCCATTATGATCAAATTTTTTAAAAAGAATACAGAAATAATTCTGCTCTGTTAAAAACAGAATGCCACTATGTTTCAATAAAATATCACAGCAGCAGTTACAGAAGTGGCAACACGTTGGCTAAGAATCACGACTCATGGGCAATTATCTCACCATGTGAGAATTCATTATTAGTTCATAGAAAACACCTTTGTTTGAGCAGTTTGCTCATCCCCACTTAGTGTAGTTTCATCTTGAAAACACCACACCAATGTCATCTACAGCATCACAAAATGTCAAAGCAAAAGCATTCTGGGTACTTATGTAACTTAATTCCTATTTAAAATTTTAAAGATACACCATTATGCTCTTTGGAATAACCTCCCGAATAGTATCCAAGCCACAAATATCTGGGCATGGTGAAATAATCTGCTTGAAGAGGTAGCCACCTATGGATTCCTGGGGACAAAGTGACAGGATACAAACAAAGATAGCTCATAAAAAAAATAAGATGGTCAAATGATGGACTCTTAAGACAGCCCCAATACCATTAGGTGAGGTTATATTACATGAATCTTGGTTTACTAAAGAGACCAGTCAGCAGTTACATTACTAATAAAAAACAGTAATTTTTATGTTGATATAGTGCATATCGTAAGTTTAAAATGTTTAAATTTACTCAATCCAAGTTACAGTCTCTATGAAGAATAAGTAAATGCAGAGACGACATTAAAGGCTTTGGTCATCCCACGATTCTGGTCTTCAAATCCTAAGCCCAAAGCTTTCCACTCCCTGTACTGCCAGGGCAAATGTCATAGAAGCTTCAAATCAGTGCCTCCTGGAACACTACTGAGCGCTGTATACTCCTGGTCAAACTTTGATTTATTAACCAGAATAGCATCTAATAGAAAAACCTTCCCTCATAAGGAATTAGTATTAGGTTTTTTAAAGAAGTTTAGATCTGAAACTTTACAACAAACAAAACCTTCAAGAATCATACAGCAGGCTTCCATCTTTATAGAAGAAGCATCCATTTTCAAAGAAAATATCTCAGTTTTTGAAAAGCCCCCAGTGTGTCTCAGGGCATAAGCAATCATTAGATGACCCCCAATAAAGCCTAAAGTGTTCTGTCTCTAGCACTCATCTAAACAATCTATAAAACAAGATTCTACAAGAACACAGAATGTTCACATCATGTTGAAAGAGCCCAGAATGTTCCCAGTGATAAAATAAATGAATGATTGCCTAAAACCAGTTTACAAAGCTGTGTTTTGGAAACTCACTAACAACACACGGGAATAGTTAAATTTCACAAGAAAATGTATTACACAATGCAACGTTTTCTTCTGATTTCTATGGTGCTATTCACCTTTTTCTAAGTCTATATTTTGACATAAAAAATCATTTGTCTAGAGACATTTGCAGCCCAGCTTACTTATGAAGTACAGAATGTTATGTTAGCTAAAGTGTAATAAAGTCAATCTTGAAAAGTGGCAGATCTAGTAGTGAGCAATAGCGACATTTCAGGAAGCACCTTCACAGGCCTAAGCTGTTTGTCTGGTAGACCAGACAGACAGAACTTCTGTATAGAATTGAAACTCTTACTATGAATAAACAACCCACATTCCTCAGTACATATTCTTCCAACTACTAAAATGCTAGGAACAATTTTTCTTTGGAACAAATAAATACAGTCATCCTTCAGTGTCTATGAAAGATTGTTTCCATAGATATAAAAATCTACAGATGTACAAACCACTTAAATAAGAGGCTGCAATATTTGCATATAACATAAACATACCCTCCATTCTGTATGCTTTACTTCGCCTCAAGATTGCTTTTAATAGTTAATAAAGCATAAGTACTATGAAAATAGTTGTGATAATTAAGAAATGACAGGAAAATAGTCAGTACATTTGTAATAAATATCCATTTTAGTTAATATCTATGAACTTCAGCTGTTTAATCCACCAATGCAGGAACCATGGTATTTGGGGATAAATATAGGCCCCCACTTCCAATAGCACATTATAAGTGATTAGGTAAGCCTCAAAAAATGAATACACAGGGCCAGAGGAAATGGCTCAGTGACAAACAGCAAGGACCAGAGTTCATAGTCCCAGAACACACATAAATGACTGTAGGAAAAAAGCCCACCTGTACTTCCAATGTCAGAGGACAAAGACAGGACCCACAGAGTAGGCTGACTAATGAGACCAGCTATCCCTGTGAGTTCTAGGTTTACCTGAAAGATTCTGCCTCACTGAATAAAGGGAAAGACAGGTCAAGGGTGATTACTATCATGAATTTCCAGCCTCCATGTGCTCCCACACTCATATGCATGCACACCCATGTGCACACACACACAGACACACACACCTAAATCAATGCAAAAAACTTGCATACACAAAGGTATACAAACACACATACACACATATGAGCAAAATCAGAAGGGGAAACTAATGATATTATTCTTGTATTTCTACTGAAGTAATAGAGCATTTTCACTACTGATACAATTTCTTCAGTGCTTACAACCTCTCAAGACAACTCACACTCACATAAAAAGACATAACCAGAACAGATGCAGATGAGAAAACACAAAAGAACTATTTTTAAATGAGCCCATGATTTTAGGAGTGACTTGACTGGATCTGTGGTCTTTATTTACATTACTTACACATTACCTCAATTTCTATAAAAACGTGATTTGCACTTCAATAAGAACTACAACTGTCACCTAAAACAACACTGTCTGTTCAAACACAGCTCTGAAAATTATCAGTGGCATTTTGATAGAGGCTTCCATTTTCCACTGCAAGAACACAGAGATTTCCAGAACTCTACAGTGAGAGTAGTAAAACCTCTGCAAGTCTGAAAGCCAAGCTGTTCCTCCAGGAAAAGTGAAGATGGAGGTCTCTCTCCCAGCCTGCTTCATCAAACACATCATTTCATGGTCATCCTCACCTCCTTGCTTCCCACATAGGTTTCTCTTTCTCTTCCAGCCACCTATATCTTCCCTCATGCAAATCTACTCATTCATTAAACATCAGCCATCCCTTACTTCCACTGACCTACCCAGTCTGACGCATGCATATGTATGTCCACCAGTTTTATTTTTTCAACATGAATGTGGACTTTATTATTTCTTCTACTATTGTTATATGTATGTGTGTGCACATGCCTGTTTCTATGAATACATAATTCCATAAGATATTAAATTCTCATTGTGACATAGTTTATTTACACAAATATTTTTTTCTTTAGAATACAATAATCTATTCGTTATGATGGTATGTTGGTATTAAAATACTGTCTGCCACATAATAGATGATCAGCCTCTATTTGTTGAATAAATAAATAGATAGTTACTTGGGAAGATGTTTGGAGGTGAAGAACACAATGAGGATTTAAAATTATCATTTAAAAATGATTGTATTCAATGCTTGATAGATACAAATTACAATGAGAAACCTACTATATGTAAACTGCATGAGAGACCTGTTGGGATGTAATTACTTGCATGTCCAGAGGACTGACCTACAGAAATGAATTCTCTTCAATTAAAATAAACTCTGCTATAAGAGTTCATCTAAAGTGAATTTTGGATGCACATAAAAATTTAAAACTTGTTTCACCTATATTTGACCTAAAAATCCACAGGATATGAACATTTTGGAGGAATTTTCATTACAGACTTGAAACAGCATTATCTTTGTTAGGGAATGAAAATGGTTAACGGTGATTTTACCAAAGTAACATCTGCTTTGGGATACAATATATCCACATAGGTTCTAACTGTTCTCAAAGAAATCAATGCCCTATTAAGATACCAATGTGCCTTCTCTGAGTCCACTGTAGTATCATTGCAGTAGCATCTACATTTTATCTTTATTTCACTTTACAGCTTGGATGCAGCGGTTTGAAAGTGGGAAAACGCTTCAACTTATTTCTAAACATTAACCTTTAAGTGAGCAACTTACAAACTGAAAATACATTATAAAATGATGTAGGAGGGTCATCTGTGTATGTGTTACTTTCATTGCTTAATAAAGAAACTGCCTTGGCCTTTTGATAGGCCAGCCCTTAGGTGGGTGGAGT
>LOEQ01010961.1:0-24535 GCA_001685075.1 Bramus lutescens
TGATTCAAGGAAGGGGTCTGTAAATATAGCAAATAATCAGGCTAAGAAACCAAAAGGGTCCAGGCTGTTCAAAAAGGGAGAGAGGTGGAGAGCCAGCAGGGCCCTCCCCAGATCTCCATGTCCTTCACTTATGACCGTTATTGCAGCCACTGCTGAACTGTCTGAACTGTTTCTATAGCCTTCTAAACAGTGGCCGGGTCCAGTGGAGGCAAGATGGACACCTTATGCAAAGAGGAACTGCCAGCTGTGACCTTTGAACATGCATGGCCTTGGCAGTGGGCTGGTATTTAACATTTGGTGTAGGCTTGGCAGCTAGGCCACTGATGACAGAGGTGAATAAAGTCTGACTGGAGAGGGGCAGTTACCTGGAGATCTGGATGACCCTCGTCTTCTCCCCACTGACACAAAGAGCACACTGGGATCTGCAGCAGCCCTTGCAGTGGGCACGGTAACAGCTTCTCTATTTTCTTGGCTGAGAGAGCCCTGCCCAGCTCCAGGTTTCACTGGTTGAGCTCAGCTCTGCCCCTTCATCCACCTTCATGGGCCTCTTTCCATCTCAGATGTGAACTGTTGGCTCTGCTTGCTGGCTGCTGGCCCAGAGCCCTGCAGGCCCCACTTTCCTCTTACTTATTACTAGGCGTTTCCCTCCCACATGTGGTGTGTGCAGGGCCATACACCATTGTCTGAAATATGGTCATATTTCTACAGTGTTTTGCATTATATCTCCTCTTGCTATTTTTACCATTCAGAGAAGGGCTAGCGTTTGTTTAAAGGTTAATTAAGTGTTGTCTTGACTGGAAACTGACAGAAGAACATTCTTGGTCTTCGTCTTCCAGGGTCTTAATGGCAGCAGGTGCTCTTCTTTCTTGATGCTCTGATCCTGTTTAGATTTTCTGAGGCTTTGATGACCTCAGTTCTCCCAGTTCTCACTCCCTCTATCTCTTCTCAGTGTTTTTTGTGGAGGGCTGAAGAGACCCACATTTGACAGTAGTCTCCCTTCGAGTCCCATGACCATAGGCACCATATTATTTTATGGGTTCTAGCCCTGCCTACCCCCATTGCATGCTAGTTAGTCACTCCCAACTCAGCATGTCCAAGATTGTACTATACAAGTCTCCTCCGAGCCTGACACTCTATCTAGTGTGGCAAACAGCACCCTATAAAATCATACGCATAAGCCAGAGACTTCCATGCTGTCACAGATTCCTCCTTTGTAAAAGTAAACCTGGCACCTTTTACAAACCATCCGCTCATCAACTTTGCACCTGTGACCCACATGGGCCCCAGCTCATTGGCTCTATTCTTGATGTTAGCTTTGGAATGGATTCATAGGGAAAAAAATAGCAGTTTGAAAACAACGATAACAAAACCTAGTGAAATAAATGAAAATTAAAACATTGAACCTGTAACAAATCATCAAAGTAGCCAAAGAGATCCTATTTAGAACTCACAGCAGCCCCTGACTCTGCTTTTCTCATTTCTCTTTTTCTCTATATCTATGCTATCCAACGCAATGTATAATTTTTCCTGTCTATTCTTATACTGCACTAGTCTTTCATCTCTTTTTCGTGAAAGCACTTTTTATCGAAGTCTTCACACGTAGCTTGCCACTGTCCCTGAACCCAAGGGCCCTCAGCCCACTCTCTCCTGTTTCAGTAATGATTTGTCTGGGCTCTTTCAGGCAGAAAGTAAACCCAGCCTTCCTCTCCTCTCAGTTTTCTTCTCCATTCCTACACTTTCTTAAAACCACCCCCTAAAATAATCTAGGATGAGTAGATTCAAAGAAATATTCTTGAGACGGTGGAGAAATATTCTTTAGATTTGTTGCCAAAGTGTCTTCCATATCTTTTACCTTCATGCCCCTCTCTTCATACTCACTGGAACAATTATATCCCAGTGCTAAGAACAGCTAAGAGACTTGTCTTTCTCCCTAATCATAAGTGAACAACCTGGCTGCCACAGTTTCATGGATGTGGGTAGAAGACACAGACCCATGGGGCAAAGACAAAGGACAATTTACTGCTCAGAGCAATCACAGTTGCCAGAGTGTGGACTTTATTGTACCATTTCCCCTAAGCCCCAGTTCCGAAAGGAGAATGCACACGAGCCAGAAGACACCAGCACACACAGAGAATAATAGCATTATAGGAGCAGGACCCTGGGCTTAGAGTGACAAAGTCTTCTAACACGATCAGGAAGCATTTCTGCTCTTTGCTGGAGTTTCTAATCTGGTCTGACACCATCTCTAGGTATGAGCAAAGTTTGCCTGTATTCCGGAGGGATTCACTCTCTTCTTGTCTCTGTTGCCTTTCAATATACCAAGATCATCCCTTCCAACCTTGTCTCCAAACCCACGCTGGAATGTTTGCATAAAATATTATATTGTGCTTAATATTGCAATAATAATGATTGGAACTTCTTTTACATAGTAAGCAATTTACAAGTGAATAGGCCTATGATGAGCTTTATAAAGTAGTTTGTAAAGTTATAAAAAACTCTTGAAGAGGTCTATCTGAAACTCTTCACTGTGTGTGTGTGTGAATATATGTGTTTCTTTTCTTTTTGTGTGTGCTAATGACAAAGGGGATTTTAAAGGAGAGAGTTCATCTGTCAGGCCAACAAATGGAGTTGCATGTTCTATTTATTTACATTTTTTTTTCTGCAAGTGTCTGGGCCTTGCATAGATCAACTGTAGTTGAACTTGTCTCCGGTCAGATTCTAACATTGACCTTTTGCTCTGGTTTACAGCTGGGGTTTTAAACCCCCTTTCTCAAGTTCATACAACTGTCCCTTCAGGGGCTTTGCATTTTCTTCACATCTTAGCTCTTTTAGACAAATGTCAGGATTTTTTTTTTTGTCATTAGCCTTGTGAGAATTCTTGCAAATAAATAAACAGTTTGAAGAAGGAAACCCACTCTGGGACTAAGTCTATGAGTCAATGTGACGACTGGAGGGGGTGGGGAGACTGAATGTGGGCTCAGCCTCTGAGACTCAGACTGGAATACTGCTTCCTTCCTTTGACGCCTGCAATGGTTGATAAGTCAGTTTCTTAGAAATATTTTGTAATCTGCAGAGCTATATGTGTAGTTTTTTTTAAAGTGACTTGAAATGTATAGAATTTGAGAAGGATTTCTGCATTTCTATATTGTGTGTTTGTGTGATTATGTGCACATGTGTGCATGCATGCATGCTACACTGTGTGTGTGGAGGTCAGAGGACAGCTTGCAGGAGTCAGTTCTCTCCTTCCACAATGTTTAGGCATTTGTTTACTGCCATCTTACCAGCCCTAAAAGGATGGTTTGTATTTCTTCCTTTATATGATCCCCAATTGGAATCTTGGATGGAGAGAGGTTTGCAGTTCCTAGTCTGACTCCTGTGGTAATGGAGGAAGAGATTCTCTCTGGTAAAAGTCTTCATCTTTGGAAAAATATTTGGATAACCTATAGGAAGAACACTGACCTGAGGAGCTCAGAGAAACCGAGAAGGTTGCCATTTTTGCTGGGTAGCAAGTGAGCAAGTGTTCTGGGAACTTCTGTATGGAGGGTGGAACAGTGAGGCTGCATGGAGGAGGGAAAAGCTGACAGAGACCTGGAGAAGGAACCCTTGAAGGACAGAGGCTGTTCAGTACGATTCTTCTCTGTATTGGGAAGTCCTGACTTTCTTCCTGGGAGGACACTTTAAATATGGTCCCTGAGATGTCAGAGTCTTCTGGGCTATCAGTTAACTTTATAATTCACTTATAGCTGAAGCCAAATTAGGAAGAGAGTCTTAACAGATAAAAACACAATGGGCATCAGGGTTACATACAAATGAAGAAAATCTGAAATTAGATGCAATGGAAGGATGAGATGACTCAATTTGTGTCTTTTCTCCCTTCCCCTTTCTTCAAAACAAAAACAAAAACAAAACAAAACAAACAAATAAACAAACAAAAACCAAAACCCAAAACAAAACAACAAACCTCATATGGTTTTGAGTCTCCTGGCCATCGTATAGACTGAGGTGCTGTCTTGACTAGACACTGGAAGGATATGTGAGTGTGCTGAAAATGGTCTACATGTGTAGATAGAAAATTGTCAACAAGAAAGCCATAGACTGGGGCTGGAAAGATGGCTCAGTGGTTACAAGTACTTAACTGTTCTTACTAAGACACAGGTTTAGTTCACAACATTTATAAAGAAGCTTACAACCTTCTGTTACTCCAGTTTCAGTGGATTCAGCAGCCTCTTTTGACCTATGCATGCTCCAGCATGCATGTCATACACATACATACACGTGGGCACATCCACGCACACATGAAATAAATGAATAAATAAACTTTGTGTTGTTGTTTTGTTTTTTTGAGACAGGATTCCTCTGTGTAACAGCCATAGGTGTCCTGAAACTAGCTCTTGTAGATCCGCCTGCCTCTGCCTCCTGAGTGCTGGGATTAAAGGCATGTGCCACCACTCTCTGGCTCATAAACATTTTTTTTTTAAAAAGGAAGCCAAAGAAAGAAAAATTTTATTTATCCCTCCTTCCTTCCCTCCACTTCCTTTTCTTCAGGAAGCAAGTGCTGTATGATGTGAGGTAGACCGGTTGTCAGTAGAGAAAGAAGGAGGAACCCATACTGGGCCTCCTACCACAACACTACAGGGGTGAACGGAGAGTCATTATCCTCAGGTTCCAGGTAAACACAGGAAATGTCTTTCTCGAACATCTGCAGGATATTAGGTGTGCTCAGGGGTTGTCATTGCAGGAATTTTTTCTATGGTGATTATGAAAACAGCAGCAAGGACCCTAAAAAGTGAAAGACACGAACCAAAAGCAATTTTGGACAAAGATAGGGAATTCTCATCAGTTAGGCATGTCAGACCCAGAGTGAGGCAACTTCTGTTCTATGAAGACCAGTTCAAACACAGACCATTGTGAGACAATGAGCATGCTAGTACAGGATGTCTTATCCAAGTGGTAAAAAACATAAAGGAACTGAACAGGACCCCTGCAGAGAAGCAGGGTGATGCTGAAGCCCCTTTGTCCTGCATGATTCTGTTTGGGGAGGTACGGGAGAGAAGTGTTAGCAGTTAGAAGTCCAAGGAGACTCTTTATAAGTAGTTTTTCCTTCCTTTCCCTCTTCCTGGTGGATCCCACCCCCCTGATATCTCCCTCCCCTCTACTCTTTAATCTCAATAAGGTGGACTCATGTTACGCAAAGAAAGCCATTATTAATGGGCCTGTGCTATGTCAGTAACATGGTAATGGCATGAAAAAAATCCAAAAACTCCTTCACTTTCATAATGAAGGTATTGTTTTCTATAAAGTATATAGAGATCTACAGAGAGCTCTTTCCCTCAACAGATTCTACCATTCTCAGTGGCTTTTTATCAGGTAGCAGCATCTGGGACTGTGGAGTCCAGTTCCTTGTCTCCAGGGTGGGCAAAGCAGGTAAGCAGAGCCTGCCCTACCAGAATCACACCTGAGCCAAGGCAGCTCTGGTGGAGGTGTTCAATGTAGCACAAAAATGCCTTTGTAAGCCCCCGAATGCCATTCAGATGTAATTGGAAATGATTTCTGCTCAACCCCAATGGTGTTCTGCACCCAATAAGTCACTGTATTCACAGTGGTCTCTATTAAATTTCCCCATCCCTTCATTTATTAGTATGCAATTTGATATAGCTCTTTTTTTGGTGACTTCTTTGTCTGTAGGTAAATAGCTCAGAGGGAATTTATAAGCCCTTCCCCCAACTCGAAGAATTGTAGTCACCATCCTGTGAGATTTGGATTGGAGCTTACCCAGTGTATTTACTGGTAATAGTAACCAATGTCTCACATCACCGTTGTGGCAGGGGTATGTTAATGCTTGTGTTACTAGGGAGGAAGCTGAAGTGCAGAGAAACCAATCTACTTGTCTAAGGCTTTAAAACAAGGTGCATGGGCTTCCTGAACACCCTTCTGAACTTAAATGATCAGTTCCCTGAGGTCAGGTATGAAAGAATGAATTCTGCCTTGTTACACATTTCCAAACTTCAGTGTTCACAACCACATTGTGTGGCTAGTTTTATGTCAGCTTGGAACACTTAGAGTCATTAGATAGGAGGATGCCTCAACAGAGAAAAATGCCTTCATAAAAATCAGGCTGTAGGCAAGCCTAGGGCATTTTCTTAATTAGTGATTGATGTGGGAGGACCCAGTGCATTGTATGTGGGGCTACCCCCTGAGCTGGTGGTTCTGGGTTCTATTAGAAAGCAGATTAAATTACTGCTCAGTTTTTTTTTTTTTGGCTAAACTCAAGTGTAAGAAAGCAGATTGAGCAAGTCAAGGTAAACAAACTAGTAAGCAGCACTGCTCCATGGATTCTGTATCAGCTTCTGCCTCCAGGTTGCTGCCTTGTTTGAGTTTCTGTCTTGACTTCCTTCAGTGATGAACAGTGATATGGAAGTGTAAGCCAAATAAGCCCCTTCCTCCCCAAATTGCTTTTGATCACGGTGTTTCATCACAGCAGTAGCAGTGCTAACTGGGATAAACAGCTCAGTAATGCCTAAGGAGCTAACAGATGAGTAAGTGAGGACTAGTTGGATTAGACTGACCACTGGCACTTAGCCCAGTGTGAGGCATGGAGTCACTCTCAGTGGCTATTTGCTGAGAGGATGGGTGAATGAATAATGAACCAGCGTCTCCTTGAGGATCTATCATGATGGTTAGCAGTTCTGTGTTTATTTATGTGAACTCATTTCCATGCTCTAGGGAAAAGGTCGTGATTTGGATTCTCTGTCATCTCTCGTTGTCATTCTAGCTCATAATGTTCACCCTGTGAGCCACAGGAACACATACTCGGCAGAATACCTTTCCTCTGTCGAAAGCAGAGCTGATGTGAGGCTCAGAATTCCAGGTCGGTGCCCCCTCCTCCCTAGAGCCTAATATAGTAATCTCCTACCTCCCAGGCCAGCAATAAAGAACACTTGACTTGCCCCCTAAGAAGCACATATCAGCACTTCAGGCCTGGGCGCCTGAGTCTTATTTATTGCCAGCCTGCTTCAGAGGTTGGCAAATCCAAGGGAGGCCTCCCTGCTTGCTCCGAGCCTTAGAAGACTGTTGATACTTGATCTCTTATCCCAATTAATCAGATTCTCTGTGCATTCAAAACGTCAACCCTGTCTGCATCTGTGTAGTTGGAGTGGTCTCTGTACAGTGTTGCTGCTCTCCAGCTAAAAGACAGATGGAAGATGCCCCCTGCTTTTACCCCACTTGTCCTTCCTGTCTCTGGAGCAGGCCCACTTTGTTCAGAGGAGAAAATCTCCTGTGCTAGATCTCCTCCAACTGCCGAGGACTTGGCCTTGACTCTCCCTTTCGGGCCCCTCGACGACTTGGTTTCTTTGACTGTAAAATGAAGGCCTTAAGGCCTGTCCTGCCTGCCAGGCTCGATGTCGGTTTTGGCTTAAAGGAGCTGCGCTTCCAGAACACATTCTGAAAGTGGCTTGTTTATTTAAATAAGCTTTTCTTGTCATTTCCCATTTTCTCCTTAAGGCACAATCCAGGTTACTTAAAAGAAAGTCATTAAAAAATAGGAACCAAACAAATACCGTCTGCTTGGAAGGACAAAGGACACAGTGCCCACATTGTCCACGATGTCCACAATGCTCATCATCAGAAATTTTAATAAGCAGTCCCCCAAATCTCACTGCTCACTGTCACAATACATGGAAGGCCTGTTGTTTGCTATGCATGTTGGCCTTTTTGTGTGTCAGCTCCTACTTTGGTAGCAAAGTATCCCATTGGGTAATAAGGAATATGGTTGTTTTGTGAAGCCAGAGAAGTTTCTGGAGGTCAGGCTTTTAACCCTGGTAGCAGGAGAATGCTCCTATGTGTCCCAACTCTGAAAGCTACAGCTTTTATTTCTACCTTGTCCATCATTCCGGAAAGAAATGGTCAATAGAACACAGGGCTCTGGATTGTGAACAACCTTGGTCCTTGATCCCAATGGATTTTAGACAGGAGCCCACACAATGTTTTGAAATGGGATTAAGTTATATGATTTCTGATGTTTCCCAAAAGGAAGTAGGTCTGTACATTTTCAAAGGGAAAAATGCCAAATGGGTGCCTATGTGTCAGCCTGTAAGCTGGTAGGATTAATAACTACATAAATAATGTAATATAAAGCTATTGTAAGAATGATTTTAATGAGAACAAATGCCCACATTGTCTCATTTCATCTCCTCGAGAGTCTTGATATCGTCTTACACTAGTCAGAATGGCTAAGATCAAAAACACCAATGATAGCTTATGCTGGAGAGGATGCAGAGTAAGGGGAATACTCCTCCCTTGCTGATAGGAGTGCGAACTTGTACAACCACTTTGGAAATCAGTATGATGGTTTCTCCAAAAATTGGGAATCAATCTCCCACAAGACCCAGAAATACCACTTGTGGGCATATACTCAAAGGATGCAAGCTCATACCACAAGGTCATTTGCTCAGTTGCATTCATAGCAGCATTATTCATAATAGCCAGAACCTGGAAACAACCTAGATGCCCCTCAACCAAAGAACAGCTAAAGAAATATGGTACATTTACACAATGGAGTTCTGTTCAGTGATTAAAAAAACAACATTTTGAAATTTCCAGGCAAATTGATGGCACTAGAAAAAAACATCCTGGGTGAGATAACCCAGGCCCAGAAAGACAAACATGGTATGTACTCACTCATAAGTGAATATTCGACATAAAACAAAGGATAACTAGACTATATAGTCCAGACCTCAGAGAAGCTAGGTAGCAAGGATAATCCTAAGAGAGACATACATGGATCCTCCTGGGAAGGGGAAATAGAAAAGATCTCCTGAGAAAATTGGGAGTATGGAGGGGCTGGGAAGAAGGGAAAGCAGAAGCGGAGGGTGAGAGGAGAAGGGGAGCAGTTAGGAGAACATGACGGAGCAGGATGGCCAAGATGGGGGAAGGACAGAGAGGGAGAGCAAGGAAAGAGATATCNNNAGAGGGAGAGCAAGGAAAGAGATATCTTGATTGAGGGAGCCATTATGGGGCTAGTGAGACACCTGGCACTAGGGAAATTCCCAGGAATCCACAAAGATGACCCTAGCTAAGACCCTAAGCAATAGTGTTGTGGATGCCTGAACTGGCCTTCCCATGTAATCAGATTGATGGCCGCCTTAATTGTCATCATAGAACCTTCATCCAGTAACTGACGGAAGCAGATGCAGAGATCCACAGCTAACCACTGGGCTGAGTTCTCAGTCTGGTCAAAGAGAGGGAGGAGCTATAATATGAGCAAAAGGGTCAAGACTATGATGGGGATGCTCACAGAAACAGCTGACCTGAGCTAGTGGAAGGAAGCTCACTGACTCTGGACTGACAGCGGGAGAAGCTGCATATGACCAAACTAGACCCTCTGAATGTGGGTGACAGTTGTGTGGCTAGGGCAGTCTATGGGACCACTTTCCCAGTATAGCTGTAATATTCTTATGAAATACATGACAAGAAAGTTCCCCATGTTAAGATGAAGAAGTATCTTCAGAGATGCATCAAAGCATAGGAAATGTAGGCTGTACATGGGGCTTTATTGAGCTACTGTTTTTGCTTTTTCTTTTTTTTTTTTTAACTTATCAAGCTATGTGCTTTTGATCTTAAGCTCCCAGATGCTAGCTTAGCAAGAGCAGAAGGTGTTTAGAGAAAGGGGAGGGGAGGAGGGGAGATTATAGTCTCCAGATAGCACCCATAGCTGGCACTTCACAATTTTCATTCCTTCTATTCCTATTCTGCTTGCCGTTCCAAGTGTAGAGAAATTTTAGACTGTCCACATCTGCAGGAATTGAGTGACATAGATAGACAAGCTGCTTTTCAATCTGGAAATTCTTTATAGGAATTATTACTTAAGACCATGTGAATTTTGCTTAATAATTGCTCTATGTATTTTCATATGTATTCATCAACTGTTCATTTGTTCATGTAACAACATCTACTGAGAACAAAAACTGTATATAAGATTAGATACATATTAGTGAATGAATCAGATCTAAGAAATTGGATACTTTCCTGCGAGATTATGGGTCCTAAAAAAATCTGAAAGTGATTAATAGTATTGATCAAGGTGGCTGCTGGTGAACACAGTCTTGGTGAGTTCACTGTTGCTGACGTTCAGGCTAGTGCACAGAAACGTCAACTCACTAGGCATTCATTGTGTGCCCACTGTATGCTAGGCTAAGGTAGACCTCTGCAGATGAGTAAGGAAGATGTGCAACCAATGTATCCTCCTCATCCTGTTCTGAGATTGTCGTTTGGCTGGTTATGACCTTCATTATCAGTGTATCATTCATTCCTTTATCTTGTATTCATTTCAGGTGCTGACTGCTGAGTTGCTGAATAGCCCAGGCTGACTCTCTATCTTTGTGAGTCTTATCTTCTGACATGACTTCTCTTTTATGAAATGTAGGTTTTCCTAGCAGGTAACATTCAAAATGTTTCCATGAATGTACTTAATTTTTACATATTTCTTGTGGAATGGTGAAGGTGTTTTCAGTGGTAAGACATTTTCCTTTTTGAACATTACAGAGTTCATGACTACAGCATGTGTTACTTTTGTCTGTGGGGTGAGAGGCTTTGCTTCATCATGTTGTGATGGTCAGTTTTAATTTTCAACAGGCTGCCTACAATGGAAGCACACCTCTTTGTCTTTCCTGGGAGGTTTAACTGAAGAAAGAGGACACCATCAAATGAAACAAAAATGTAGTGCCTTAGATTTGTTCAGTAAGACTATGACTGTAAAGATTAAAAAGAAGGTCTTTGCTTGTATCTTTTAATGAAGCGATCAGAAAGCAGTCAAGACAGCTCAGCATGTAAAGGTGATTGTCACACAGCCTGAGTTTGATTCCTGGTACCAACAGAAAGAGAGAACAGACTCCTAAAAGTTCTGACTTCCCTGGTACATGTTCTCTCTCCCTCTCTCCTCCCTCTTTCTCCCTCTTCCCAGCCCTCTCCTTTCAATCTTACACACACACAAAAAAAAAAAATAGAAAGAAAGAAAACTACTAATAAAGCAACCAGAGAACATCAAAAATCACCCTCATCTATTTTCTCTCCCCACATTGCACATCTCAGTACCAGAACTATGGTCACTCTCCTGACAAAACTAACATTCTAGAGTTAGTCTCTAATTGTTTGTTTATTATGTCTGTCTTCCAACTCTCATCAACTCAGTTTCTCAAGTACTTTCTGAATGTTTTAGTCCTGTCCACCTCCGACTTGACCTCCACTGTTGACTCACTCTTTTCTCCCGTCTGGTTCTCTCCTGATCTGTAGCAATGCCCCCCACCCCCGTCCCTGCCTTCTAAAAAGCAGCCAAAGCCAACTTTGAAAGGACTTAAGCTATGATGCCTCTCTGTTCTTATCCTATAATTCAGACCCCCTTTCTCCCAAGAAAGTTTTACAAGACCCTGGGTATGTATGTACAAAAGATAAATATACAAACCAAACATTGCAAATAAGTTATTTAAAGTTTTATTTTAAAAGCAATTCTTTGTTATACATGTTTTGCTTTTTTAAAGTTGAAAGCTAGTTTTCCACAGCAGTGCAATGGATGTGCTTATTCTAATTTTCCATAAAGAATTTACCCTCAGTTGAGTGTTTGAGGCTGCAGAGTATACAGCATCTTCAACCCTTTGTACAGTTAACAGATGCTTTGATTGTACATTTATCAGTGCTCATAATGCTATTTTATATAAATACACAGGAAAAAAGGCAGAAGTATGTCTAGGGCAGCTTCAAAAATTGTTGGAAATTCTTCCCTAACCATTCACTTAATGGTTTAAATAACATGAAATTCAAGTTAGAAATTCAAGCAGGAAAATTTAAAACCAAACTTTCTAATTCTAAAGTTCAAAGATTCAAATCAATTTAGTACTTATATACTGAGGAATGATGGTAGGAAAATATGGAGTCTTTGTTTTCATTAATTTAAAGAATCATGTTTCTATAAGAGCAGAAAACTACATAGTAGGTAAAGATACAATAATTCATAGCATACAACCTCTCCAATCTGAATAGAGGTGTTTTAGGCAGTGTCTGTTGGTGTGGCGTGAGGCTGCGCACAATGCAAAGTGAAAATGCTTTGTGTTCACATCCATGGGAGAGTGTTACCAGAAACATCTTGAATTCATTATGAATTTTATTTTGAATTAATTTTTGGTTGTTAGATGTTGAGAAAACTTTTACTATTGCCAAAATTCTCAGGACCGGAACTTTCAGTTATATGACCCCACATGGGGCTGTGGCTCATAGTTTAGGAAAGTGTTCTCTTACGGATCCTACCAGGCATATTGTGAACCAGTGTTTTCTGTCCCCACACTCTACTTCTCTCACCACCTGTTTGTTCTGAGACCCCAGCTGTCCTCCGGCCCAGACCCAGCAGTGTTCTTCCTCCTTCCCAGGAATCCCAAGTGGATTTCCATTTCTCACCGGCTCAGCATGAGCTGCTTTCTCTACTGTGGCACTCTCTTGATAAATATCACATTTATCAGTCTTTGCCAATTGACTTTCAGATTAAATACCACATTTTAACAAAGGCGTTGGTGCACCCTGTCCATAGTGGCTCCTGACGACGTGCAACCACAGTCTTCATCCCGGTACTTTGCCGCATGCGTATCACTGAGGCTCCTTCTTACTTATTTCTGGGCCTGCAAGTAAGTCCCAGTAGAGCAACACTACTGCTCATTTTCTTTGTTTTCTCAGTTTCCAGATTAGTGAAGTGTTCCCAGGATAATGTTTGACTGAAAGAATCAAAAAGATCATGGCTGTTGCTCTCCAACTTTGAATAAACCTTATCAGCTCATCACTCAAAGCATTTGACTGGTAAGAATCCATCAACATAAATCTCTGGGTCTGGGAAGAGCCCGGCTTGGGAGGTCAAATTGCTAATCCTACAACTAAGTGGGGCTGTGAGCAATGATGGCTTCTTTGGCAAATCTCGTTTTATGGGTAATAAATAAAGTGAAGACCCACTCCTGGCTCACGATTTTACGTTTACTGCATCCATGCAAAAAATGCTATGATAGCAAACTTGGAAGTTTTATGATAGATGCGAGAAACTGATCCTCTGAGGTGATAGTTAACTTGTTCAACATTATATGTTTAAGGATACTGAGGAGCTAGGATTGGGGCTCAAGGCTATCCTGACCCCAAGTCACCATCTATTGCTTTTTCATTCTGAAAGCTATCCTTGAGAGGTAGGCATCTTCATGATGGCATCCAAGAGATACATATGCAAGTAATGGACAGCCACAGTATGTCTGAAGGGTTGGTATTTAGATCTTTGGTGTAAATTAAGGAATAATCTAAGACAACATTCCATTTTAAGGTTGTTTTCATTTAAAAAGGAGCCATTTAATTTTAGGATTTGGAAGGACACTCCTCAGAGAGAGCCCAATTATAGGGGCAGTGCATTCAAAATTCAAGAATGAGTGATTTGTGCTTTTTAAACAGTAAAAGGAGCTCTGAAGCATATTAAATTTTAATGAGGTGTGTTGCTGACTAAAATTTTTTTGAGCAAATAATCATATAAAAAAGAGTAGACCACATACTTAAAATTAAAACCTCCAAATAAGAAAAATATTTATTAAATAAACTTACACAAAGCCACAGTGACCTTTCAAATGGGCTTTCTAAGCCAATTCAACCCATAGAGTAATTTTAATCAAGTTTATGGTTCATTATCCAAGGATGATAATCAGAGGTGTGGCTCTCATGTAGTGGTCAGGTCTGGTAGATCAAATCTGTCACTAACAAAGTGACTTTTGGAAACCAAGTAACGTTTTTGGGCTACAGTGTCTCCATCTTTAAAATGGAGACAGTAAAATACCCCTGTTGCCTCTTATGGTGATTATGAAAATCAAGACTAGTGGATGTAGGGAACTACTTGGCGAGGTGAAACATGTTTATAACATTGATAATACTAGTTTATCAAGAAAACTAAGAGATTTATTTATGAAGCCCAAGATGTGAAGGATTTTATTCTGAGAGATTATTCTCTTGTCTTTTATTTTTGCCTGCTCATTAGAGATTTTTATGCCTTTACCTAAGAATACCTCACATTTTTTGGTCTCATGGTCTCTGTCACAGGTCTTGTCTATGCCTTTTGGCTTAGCTGTTAACTAGACTTGTAAAAATTCTACTTGTCTTTAGTTCCTCTTGCTTCCAGGCCTATTCCTTGCTCATCTGCTCAAAAATATATCATTGCTTCCTTCTGGCCAGGTGAACTGCAGTTTTTATCTTCTCAGTTCTGCATCATTCAGTCTAACATGGCTTTGGCTAATGGATCTGTCATATGTCCTTGTTTACCAGATACATTTCCCCATTTGCTACAGTCCAAAGGTGTTAGGAGGTGGAAGCTTGGTGATGAGGTCATGATGGAGAACATAGGTAGTATTAACCTTTTCCCCAGGGACCTGCTTTTCCCTCCTGGAATGTGAAGATTCACTGGGAAAGGAGCATGTGTGACATTGAAAATAGGCCTCTATGAGATGCTGAACCTCTTTGGTGTAGCACTTCTTCCAGAACTGTGGGCAATGAGGCTGTGCTGTCTGCAGACTCTCCTCTGTGATATTTTCTCACAGGTCCAGGCAAACCGAATCACTTTTTAGCCTTGGCATCTGCTGCAGTCCTTTTGGGTTGCACTCCCATCTCCCACATCCTCTTCCCAGTATGTGAAGCTCAGTCTAAAGCTGCATCTTCACAAGGGCTTTTGGTTAGCACACTATAATTTAGGTGTGCCTCTGTGGTTTCCAAATTATTTACTTGCTCTTTATTTTAAAAGTATCTACTAGTTAGGGATATGGTAACTGGAAGAGAATGGCCCTGATCTTTAGATAAGAGTTTCCCTAAAACCACTGAGAGGGGATAGTCATCGCACTAAAAGCCCTCTCTTGACTAATATGGCATGAAGTTTATAGCTTCCTTTCATAAACAAATTTAAAATATTTTCTTGTTTCTTCATTGTAACTTCTCCTTCATCTCCTCCCTTGCTTCCTTTCTCTTATTTTGGTACTGGGGTTTGAACCTGGGATTTTATATATGCTAAGCAAGTATTCTACCACTGAGCTGTATCTCAAATTCTTTTTTATTCTTAGATTTATCTATTCTAAAATCATTTAAACAAAACCCATCCTTTTCTTTGGGAATTTGGAGCCCAGTGTTCTCTTTAAAAATGTCACATTATTTTATGATTCCCTTCCCTTAGGTCAGTGAGCCTTCCCTCCTCACAGGTCATTCAACAGTCCTTGCCAGATTGGTTTTCCACTTTATGTTTATTTATTAATCAATCACGGGTCTTCTGTGTTCATAGATAATGAATGTTGGAGATGCTTTTTTTGTTGTAGCCTGTTTTCTTGTCCCGTTTTGTCTATTCACATCTATTCCTGGAGGCCAATGATGGTAAGTACACATTTATGGCCAATATCTCAATTATTTTCATTGAGTAAGTACAATAAGTGAAATCATCCGTTGCTAAAGTTCAGGCTTAGAATCAAACAAGGAAGTTATCTTTTCACCTTGATTTCTCAGCACCTCCACTCTAACACTTTTCAATGAAGAGTGATTTTGGTTCCTTCTCCAGATCCTGCTCTTGTGTTTGCATTCTTGGTCTTTCATAGTGGCTTGTGAAAGCCAGCATCATCCTGAAAAAGTTCCTTTATGTCTCATTTAGTTGCAACTATTTTGTCAAATCATAGGTCTTAAAATGTTAGCCAAGTGTTTTCCTCTTTGCAATATCTATTGCCTTTTTCCTGCCTGGATTTTATCAGTGACTCTCAACTGATCTGTCACCCTTAATACTTTCTGGTATTCCTTAGATTCTCTTGTAATCAAAATATTAACTTCTGCTAAGTTCTCAATAGGCTAAGTACTATAAATAGTATATAAGTGCTAATCATATAAACTGAATACATTTATTTTTGAGGTACATTCATTAAACATTTAAAGTGTTTTAGTTATTATAGAAGACACTTTGCTGTATCTTCTAATTCATTGTATATACATATATATTCATTAAAAACAGTATAAAAGAAATCACATTACTGAACTATCTTTTTAGTTAAAGAGTTTTTTATTTTAAAACTTACTATGTAGACAAGAATAGCCTTTAACTGACAGAGATTAACCTGTTTCTGCCTTCTGAGTAGTGGGATTAAAGTCATATGCCAAACATGCCAAGCCCTTTAATATGTCTTATTAATATAAAATAATATACTTTCTATACAAAGTTGCCTCCTTATTTTTAAATATTTATGAGTCTTATTTCTTTGTTTAGTCTTATTGCATTACCCAAAAGCTCTACAAGAACGACAAATTGGATTTTAATAGGAAATCATGTTTTGTACTGCAGGTAGGGATGATTCTGTTAATTAATTTCCAGGCCAATTTTCTTTACCCTGATAAGGTGTTTATTCACTTTTACTAAGATTTAGAACAGTCTTAGGTACTTTTGGGTTGCTGTAATAAATTACCCCGATAGAAGCAACTCAAGGGAGTAAGAGCTTGTTTTTCTCTTAGAATTCCAGAAAGATACAGTCTTCCACTCCAGGGAAGACAGAGTGGCAGGAGCCAGGAGCTGGCTGGTCACATTGCTTTCACACCCAGGAAGCAGAGTGTGAACAGGAGGTGGGGCAAGACTGTTAAGACTTCAAGGCCCCCTCCCAATGACCCACTTCCTCCAGGGAATTCCAACCTCCTAAACCTTGCAGAGCTTTCTCAAACAGTGACACTGGCTGGAAACCAAGTGTTCAAACATGGGGGCATTCAAATCATAGCAAAAGTCAACAATAAGCAATGAATTATTACACACTATTGAAAGTGTAAGCTGATACACGGTCACATTTGCTGTTAATCATTATGATAAATTAGCTGTTCATCCTACCCTATTATTAATAAGATGTGACTCCAGAGTGATACTAACAAAGAGTTGGTCTGAAGAACCAAGAATGTCTAACTATCCTATCTGGACTTGTGACTATCTTACTAATGATGTTTCTGAAAGGAAAACGTTCATGAGTGGTAAGGACAAATAACCCAATATAATCTAAAGAATTCTAGAAGATAAGTCTGGGCCACAGAGAGCATGGGTATTTCCTAAGGGTTAGAATTCAGACTACAAGGCAATAACAACTTCTTCTTTTTTTATATTTTGCTTTCACTATAAAAATGTGGTCTCAGATATTACCACACAGGTAGTATAAAAATAAAACATAGGGGAAAGAATGGATGGTCTTTCTTGGGATCCCTAGATTAGTAAAGACTTGGGTCCACAGTCTCCTTCAAGGACACACTCCAGTGACCCTACCTCCAAATAAGTTCTGCTTCCTAAAAGGCCACAGCATCTCCCAGCAGTACCACTCTGAGGTTTAAACTTTGAATAACTGAAAAAATTTTAGGGTAGTCTTCATAGCAAGTACCCAGGACAATTCTCTTTTCAATTAAATATGTCATATCATACCACATTTGTGCTCAAGATTCTGTCATGAATCTATCTCTCTTGGAGCAAAAGCCAATGTCCTTCCAATACTAAGTCCCTACTCAGGCTATCCTCCATGTTGCCCTGATTTTGTTACCCTCCTCTTTGGACCCGTCTTGAGCACAGTAAGCACCTACTGTTTCAAGGTCACTTTATCCAGTCTGAAAAGTTTCCTATAAATAGGAGGTGATCAGTACTCAGCTACAAACTTAAGGTAGACCCTGAAAACCTCCTGAAATTTTCTGTGAACAGCTCTGTACTCTCTGGTAGGTACACTTTTCTGAGTATGCAACCTGCTGTCGTCTCTCTAGACAGTAGACAGCATCCCTTTCTCAAGGCAGAGAGCATGGTAGACTCTGCCTGTGTTCCTTTTCTGCCCTTTGTCCTACACTGGGAACTCCTCAAGAAGTAAGCTGTGGCTTGAAAACCACAGTATACCTTATGTTGTCCACAGTTTCTGTTGTTTAAAGAGGAAGGGGTGAGCCTGGCCTTTATTCCTCCACCTTGCCTAGAAGCAGATCTTTCAGAAATTCTTAATTTCTTTTCTGGCTCCAGTGTTTCCATGGAGATAACAATGTCTGACACACTGACCAGGCTTCCTGTTGTTTGCTTACTGTCTGTCTTTGCACCATCAGAATATAATCCTACAAGAGTTGTTTTTCTCCACCCATGAATTTCTATATTCATATAGGGACTGACGCATAGTAGGTACTCAGCAGTTATTTATTAAATGAATGGTTGCAGAGCAGAATGCTGATGTCAGGAAGAATTTTCCTAGACACACAGGCTGTGGTTCCTCTTCAACGTGAAATCCCCAGTGTAAGCAGAATCCGTGCCTCTGGGCTGGATACTCGGCCAGTGGCAAGGGTCTATCACCTCTTCAGTCAACACCCTGCTCTGTGGAACATGCTCTCATTCCTCTTGCCATCTCTCATAAAGTGCTTTGCTTACCCAACACTCCGTAGCTGGATCACAACTCTGAGAAGCATGGATGGAAGGTTTTAAGTTTCTTTTAAAAATATAATCATTTTACAACCACACTTGTATGTGTATTTTGTCTCTACACCCAACTCTGAGCAGCTGCTACTTAACCCTCATCTCTTTCTTTGTATGAAACATGGGTGTGAAAGGCCCTTTTAGCTCACAAGGGTGGAAGTTCAGGTGGGAATGAATCCAAGGGAAACTTTGGACTCACTCAGTAGGGTTGGGCCATCTAAATAACAGCACCCTTTCCTACAGACTTCCCCTTGTCAAAACTCCAGGCAAGGATTTCCCACCTGTCTGCTTGTCCATCCAGCAGTCACTTACCTGAGGAACCAAAGTTTTGTGTGTGTGTGTGTGTGTGTGTGTGTGTTGTATGTTTGTGTGTGTGTATGTTTATGTGTGTGCATTCATGTGTGTATGCGTGTTTCTGTGTATGTTTGTGTGTGTGCATTCATGTGTGTGTATGCATCTATTAGATTATGAGACAGCTTCTGAAGCAGTTTTTCTTTATTTGTTTTCTATGTAAGGTTCCCTTTGGTCTCAGGACCTTCATGCAGATGATATCTATGCTCCTTAGGCTTTATTAGCTCCTCATCCTCTCTCAGGTCTCTGCCAAATGCTATGCCGACCTCATGATATTTCAGTTTTTTTTGTCTAACACAAAGTGTGTTATGTCAATATCTGTCTTTTAATTACTATTTTTTAACATACTTACACAGGGTGGACTAAGTCTAAAGTCTGGAATCAGGTAGAAAAGTGTAAGGAATGGGAATCAAAAATATAGAGTAAGAACCAAGAAGCCAGAATGGACCTAGCTGACAGGCATATGAAGAAACCAAACTGCTTCTCATGTTTGGATCTGTTGGCCTCAAAGATACTCAGCTGAATTTTCTTTCATCAGGATAAAATACTCCTTTACTTACCCATGCCATGTCCTTTTTTTCTCACAAGGAAACCTTGCCATACAAAAGATTTTACTTTTATCTAAAAACTTAATGAGAACTTGCTAATGTGATGAAACTTAGAAAAGCTAAAGACAAATGGTCCAGAGACCGCAGAGATGGAAGCAACCATGTGATTGCTAGGAAGCTTTTAAGAGGATGGCATTGGGAATGTTGCCTTCTATTTCACATCCAAACCACAGGACCATGTATGCTTGGGTCTACTTCTGCTACTGAAATGTGTGTGTGTGTGTGTGTGTGTGTGTGTGTGTGTGTGTATGTCTTCAGGTCCTCATTTGTAATGATAGTATTCTCCTACATTGGTTCTTCTTGAGAATTAAAGAGTAATGTAAATTCCTTTTTGTGATTAATCTTTTTTAAAGCTATTTTTAAAATGGTTTATAAAGTTGTACTTGTAATATTTTGGTATTGTATAGATCATGTAATATTTAGTCAGTATAAACATATATATCTCAAGGTGTTCTTTCTGGTGAAAAATTCAAAACCCCTTCTATGCTTCTGAAGTACATAATATTTTATTGTTGTCTATTGCCACCCTATTGTGTTTGAACTTCCTACCACTATGCAGATATAAACTTGATAGCTATTGATTAAATTCACCTTACACCTTTCTCCCCAAGCATTCTCCACAGACTCTCCATGCTGAACTTTTATGAGAGCAACTCTCTTAGGCGTCAAGTATAAATGAGATAATATAATGCCTGTCTTTCTGTATCTGACTTATTTCACATAAAATAATGATTCAGTCCCATTCATGTTACCATAAATAGAAAGACTTCATCCTTTTTTCTTGATTGAAAAGGACTCTACTGAGTATCTGTGCCACATCTTCTTTATCTGTTTATCAGTGGATGGGAATGTGTGTTCTTTCTGCTTCTTAGTTATTGTGACTAATACAGCACAAAAATGGAAATGCACTTGTGTTTCTGACTTTCTAATTTTGTTTCTTGTGGATATATGCCAGGACAGGGATTGCTATTTTCCATAATGGCCGTGCTAATTTGCACTCACACTGTTAGAGTTAGCTTCAGCTGTCATCTTGACACAGAATCTCTGGAAAGAAGAATCTGCACCTGAAGAATCATCATGATGAGACTGGACATGTGGACCTGTGCCCATGTCTTTGAAGCATTTTCTCACTTGTTAATTGATGTAGGAGGGCCCATATCACTACGGACAGTACTATTCCTGGGAAGGTCAGAAAGATAACTGAGCAACCTAAGAGGAGCAAGCCCATAAACAGTATCCCTCCGCGGTTCCTGCCTCCAGGATCCTGTCTGAGGCAGTATGTATCACATGTGTACTGCATTTTCTTGAGATTATGGATGTGGAGTGATGTTTCGTATAACTGTTAGTTAGAAGCTTTCTTTTGGAAGATGTGAATTTAAAGTTATTACCTTATCTTTAATTGAATTACTCACTTTCTATTGGGGTTTTTAAGTTCCTTATATATTCTGGACATAAACTCTTTGTCAAATATTCAGTGGGCAGGCATAGTCTCCTCTTTGGTGGCCTGTCCCCTGCTCTCTGTTGATTGTAATAGAGGAAACTCTTTATCCAAGTGCCTTGGGGTAAGGAGTTAATATCCAGCATTTGGAAGATTAAATGTTCTTCAAAGGGACCCAAGCTCATTAGACTGGGATTTAGAACTTTGTCCATGGGAAATCATTCATTTAATTTAGGCAAATCATTTTCTGGAAAGTTATTGCATGAGATCAGTTATATTGAAAAAGAAATCCCAATGTCTCAACAGCTCCCTGCAGACTCATTTCTCAAGGCTAATGTGCTCCATAGAACAGAGCATAAAATGGTGAGGCAGGAAAAATTCTGACCACTCCACACAGGGTGTTTATTAACATTACACAGGAAATTCAAGTCAACCTGTTTCCAGCCAATGGGGCTAATCCATTTGTATATTGGAACCCCCGTCTGACCGTTTTACATTTTCTTTTGAATATAAAACTGGCCTGTTATTGCTATAACAAAGAAGCTTAGAGGAAAGCACACGTTAAACCTTAAAATATGACCTTGCAACCAGAAAGGAAGAGGCAGATCACAGGGGAGGACTATGTGAGACCCAAAGAGGATCAATCCAGTATAGAAGATGGAGAATGCAGAGGGACCAGAGTCTGACATTACCATACTGAGACTGTTACTATGTTTCTTAGGAAGGAAAAACTACGAGCTGATTGTTTTTCTCCAAATGCGAGCTCAGGTGCCACTGTAGTTTGATTTCATTTAGAACAATCTCTGTCATTATAAGGTCCTAGAGTAAAGGCCATTGTCAGTATTATCCTGTAGAAACCCTGGCACTGGTTACACAGAGATACCAATTTTCTTTGGAGGTAGTGATGCCCAGTGAGCAAAGCCAGGTGGGTGGTGGCTTCAGCGGACTTCTGCGGGCGGTCCTCTGCTTCATCCGCCTCCTCCTGCCTCCTCTATTCTGAACTGTGAGAGCCATATCGTTGAATGTTTAATGTATCCATGGTTCTAGGAACTTGAGGTCCTTCTATAACACAGGCACGACCTCTGAGTGGTAAATCTGAGCAGCAAGAAGCATAGGGTGCAGCATGTGTTTCTTCTCTCCCGGAAGAAGGAACAGGTGCCTCTTCCAGTGCCCTCCCATGCCTGGCTGCAGCAGAGTGAAGAGAGGAGAAAAGGCGATGGGAGCGAGATTTATAGTGATGTATTAGGTGTGGGTGACTGGCCATGGCTCACTCTTTCAGCAGGGTTAGAAGCTGTTGCAAACTGTGTTTCCAGGTACAATGTATGTGTGTGAGAAGAAACCTCCCATTGGGAACTTTTCCAAAGTCTAATAAAGCCAAGCTTTGCTCCCCATGACCTTGGCTCAGTGACAGGTAAAGTCCCACAACTTCTCCCACCTTATAAACACTGAGATGGGCTGTGAGAAAGGACTATAGAGGCTCTATGCAGAGGCTTAGGCCAGCAAGCAGGCGGAAAAATGTCAAAACCACTAATCTAATTTTTTGATGGCCTTCATGGGAGTGTATAGGGAAAAAGTGTGCCATTCACTGAAAAGTTACTCTAATACCTTCATCTAAAATCACCCAAAGCAGAGGACTTGCACAATGAGTGTGCAGTGTTTTGAACAGATGTGGAAAGAGGGGAGAAATGAAGGGAAGAAAGTTTGGGTGAACTTGGGGGCAAGACCTCCCTTCTATGCCTACTCACCGCCTCCCCTCACATTTGTCTTTTGTCCTGTGCTTGCAAGTCTCTGGGCTCAGTTTCCTCAGACATTCGAATGACTAGCAAAGACAGAATCTAGCTTGGCTATTGATAACTAAAGTAGGTGTGAGGGCACCCGATTTACCTCTTCTCTGGAGACTAATCTTGAGCAAGAGAGGGTTATGATAGGTGATCTCTGGGGTTGTTTCTGAAATTCTCACTAGCCTAACCTAGCATACAGTGTGAACCCCAATAATGTGCCTTTGAGAAATGAACAGATGAATGGAACTGGGTCCTGGTGTACAGCCGTAGGAATGGTGTGCATTGTTCCCATCTCAGCTCCGGACAGCCTCGCCGGGGTTTGTTTCTAGGGCTATAGTCTGTTTTTGTTTGTTTGGTTTGGTTTGGTTTGTGTGTGGGGGTTAGGATGTTATTCTTTTTTAAGGGTAACTGGGAGGGAGAAGGCAGGACAGACGTTTAGCTCTAAATCATGGAATCAAACACACTGAAATCAGATCTCTGCTGCATGTGGAATTGTCCTCGGGTGTCTGTCCACGGAGTGGATCACTGGCCAGCTGCAACATCACTTAGGTTGTATTTTTCCCCTCTCTAGAAACATTTGGTAGAACGTTTCAAACTGTGCTGGAGGGAGGAGAAGGGATGTCTGAACCAGATGTTCAGGGGCCACTGGTGATGCAGTGAGGATTCAGATTTAAGTGATTAGCCATGAGAGCACTCTGGGAGCACTCACTTTCCTGGCCCAGGGAACCTGGACTTGGCTGGAGAAGTAAGAGCCACTGAAACATGTGCATGCACAGAAACGGGCTGGGAGGACATGTCCAGAAAAACCTTTGTGAGTCAAGGGGAAACATCTATGTGGAGTACCTGGGCAGACAGATCTGGGGTGATTCTGAAGTGACCTGGAGCTAAGGTCCTGCACAGACACCACCCTTTGGGATACATGATGAATAGGAAGTAACCTACAGAAATCACCTATTCATTCTAGGTGCTAGGCATGTCAACAGAAGGGGTGTATCAGGTGAGAGTGAAAGGCTAGTTCCCATATAGCTTCTAGCCCTACCTTTGACTTTATGATCAAGCCTAACCTGTACCTAAGAGACTTGGAGGTGAGGGGCTGAGGTTTCCATATGAGCCTCATGTTGTGTTTATGGGCCCAGAGTAGAAATTATGTTGAATTCTATGAAAATAGGGTATGTTTCTTCTAAGCATGGACTTCTACCCAGACTTTTGCAATTTTGACAAAAATGAATAAAATTGTACCAGCTGAAGTTCCAGTGGGGGGTGGCTGGGACACGACACAAAGGACAAAAAGGAAGGTTCTCTAAGGGGAGGTGGGAAAGAATTTTCAGACCAGGCAAAGATCAGAACTGGTAAGTGCCTTGAGTTTGGTTTTGAACTCTAGCCAGTAAGACTCTGCCCTTTGTACGTGCATTTTAAACCTCAATAAGCCATGTATATAGACAGGATGAATCGAAGTCCATGAAGGCTGATTTTGGCTTCCATAAGGGGAAGCACACAGGCTTTATTCCACGGTTCTATAGCACAATCCCCTTTTGTGCTGTGTGGGAGGATAGGTGAGGGGGATATGTTTAGGCTGAGTTCTCCTTGTTGGGTTCTATGCCTCGGGCTGCTATGATTTAGTCAGCCTGGCATGACAAAATACACACTAAATAATAGGGGCACGATGTACTTTTCACAATCCGGAGGTATCAGTTTGATTCCTGGTAAGGATTCCCTTGTGACTTGTTGACTGCTGTGCATCCTTACTGTGTGCTTGCATGGCTTTTCTCAGCCTGAAGGGAGGGGAGGAAGTGGGGATAATATGGGAGGGAAGATAAATGCACTGGATTTTGATTCTACTGCATGTACTGGCTTTGTGGGTGCCTAATCTGTT
>LOEQ01010961.1:27062-39326 GCA_001685075.1 Bramus lutescens
CTAAGGCCTAGAGTAACTGACAGACCATTTTCAGAGGCAGGAAATTTTTCAAAAGACTGTCTTACCCTGTCTTGGCAAGATTTGATAGTCTTTTTTATTGTATCCTGCTTGTCTTGTCAGGACATCATGGATTATGTCAGTGGTTGAGGCATGGGCAGTTCCTTGCCCAAAGGCCAGTTTTGCAAAGAAGAAAACAAACTCCAAGTGCAGTATTTTCAGTGCTCAGTATAGATCTGTGTTGCTTGGAGCAATTGTGTCTCATGCCAACAGAACCCTAAGTTATTTAAATGCCATATTCTATAGTTCTTTGAAGTGGTTGAAGATTACCTATCTATGCAAAATATAATCTCTATGTATCTAAAGAACCTGATTAGCCTAACTATAAGTATGACAAACATGGATGACTATTGATCTATAAGTCTTAATACCTGTATAACTTAAAAACTAAGACTTTATATTAGAATAGTAAACGATCTTTAAATAACTGCAGCAAATGAGAACAATGACCTCAAAAGGTAAACAATGTATAAGTATCTTGATCAGAGGTATAAATGTATAGTGCAATATGATAAATATATCCTAAANATTTAAATGCCATATTCTATAGTTCTTTGAAGTGGTTGAAGATTACCTATCTATGCAAAATATAATCTCTATGTATCTAAAGAACCTGATTAGCCTAACTATAAGTATGACAAACATGGATGACTATTGATCTATAAGTCTTAATACCTGTATAACTTAAAAACTAAGACTTTATATTAGAATAGTAAACGATCTTTAAATAACTGCAGCAAATGAGAACAATGACCTCAAAAGGTAAACAATGTATAAGTATCTTGATCAGAGGTATAAATGTATAGTGCAATATGATAAATATATCCTAAAATTGTATCAATATACAACAATGTACAAAATGTCTTAAGCAGAGGTAGAAGTATGCATGCATACAATATGACAAAATAACTTTGCCTATTTATTCAAATATTATGGATTAAAATAGGAACATATTCAACATAATTTAAGTTTATATTTATATACAAGAACCTATATCAACATAAATTGCCTATAAATAATAGCTCAGAAATATTCACTCTATTACTCACTATTATTATTATGTGAGTAAACTCACACTAATATATTATCCCATCCAATTTCCCCTTTTTTTAAAAAAAGAGATACCTGAGTCTACATAATTTCCCTCCCAACCCCCAACCCTATACCAATTATAATCAACCCCTAATTGATGTTCCTAACCCTAAAGACAAACTTTTTTTTGGGAGAGGGGATGTTATCTTCTATAATTGCTTCCATCTGTCATGGGGGCAATGTTCTTTATATAGGATCCTGTAAAAGTAAAATGATGATTTAGTTTCAAGATTATTGTCTGGTATAATTGAAAATAGTCTTTGAGTATTCAGTATGTATTTTCTGAGGTTCCTATTTGGGGTTCTGGTCAGAATGTTGTAAAAAAGTGCACCATTTCAGCTAACCAAGTTGGAACCATCTTGAGCAGCTGGTACCCAAAACAGGTCTTATAATAGTGCTTTCAGTATCGTGACATCATATCAACCAAAAGAAGTCATTGTTGTGGGGCTCCATCTTCTTCCTGGAAACATAAAGGATTACTGCAGGAAAATTCATTGTTCTTTGTGGAAAACTTAAACATTATTTATACAGACATATATTTAATGAAAGGTATGATAGAGACAAAAATAGATATGAATAAAAGTATTTTTTTCTAAGTTCTTTCTTCTTTTTGTCCCATACCAGATGGCTCCTGACATGATCCAGAATCTCCAAATTTGTCTTTTAACAACATGCTTGGATTTAGAGAAGGGCAGAGCCATTGTCCAACTCCAAAGCCAGCTTTTACTTTTAAGTGAATCATGACTTTATTCTAGTTAATATTCAGAGATTCTTACCCTCAGATGACCTGTCCTCATAAATGATAATTCTGTTTGCTTGGTGATCCTATCTGGATAATTATATTTTCCTCTTTAGGCATCTGGATGTCCAAGGTATCTTGACTTTCTGAAGATGAGTATTTTCCTTTAAAGACAATAACAGAATGCTGCCCCAACTCTTATGAGGTTTCCTTACCACCTGATTGGTTTTACCTCTGTAGATGAGCTGCCCTTTCTTTTTCTCAAGAGATTTCTGCTTTTAAAACAGAATATTTACTAATTTTGATGGTATCCATAACTTTTCTTCTCCTGTTGAAACAAGAGCAAAAACCCTTCCCCAACATAGCACATCTCCTGGTTTCCGTTGTGAGGTCAACACATCCTTGAAATACACTGGCTGACTTAATTCAGAAGATTTTTCTATTGTTCAATGTTTCTCTGCTGCTGTTGTTCCTTTCTCATCAGAATTACGAAAATTAAAGGTTAATAAAGCATTATGTAATCTATTTCTGGGTATATTTTCCATCCATTTCTGTTTGTTTAACATATCCTTTATAGTTCAATTTGATCTCTCTATAACTGCCTGACCTATAGGATTGTTTGGTATACCTATAATATACTTTATATTGTAATAAGCAAAAAAAAAACCAGTTTCATTTTCTTAGAGACATATTCTGGACCATTGTCTATGTTTATTTGTGCAGGTTTAACCATGATGGCCATAACTTCTAATAAATGTGTGATTACTGAATCAGCCTTTTCTGATCTCAAAGCAGTTGCCCATTGAAAACCTAAATAAGTGTCAATGGTGTGGTGTACATATTTTAATTTTCCAAAATCTGCAATGTGGAACACATTCATTCCTTTGAGTACCCTTGGGTTACTCCCTGAAGGTAGTGGTGATTGGTTATAGAAAGGGAAAGCAGGACATTTCTTTATAATCTCCTTAGCTTGTTGCCATGTAACAGAAAACTCCTTCTTTAAACCTTTGCTATTGACATAATGCTTCTTATGAAATTCTGAGGCCTTCTTTCACAATTGTAACAATTTTTAAAATGTCATGTTAGGCCAGAGAGATGGCTCAGCAGATTTCACATTGCTCTTGTGTGTCTGTCTGTCTGTCATTCGTCAAATCCTGAGTTCTCCTATTTTTCACCTTTGTTCTTCCTTGGTTCATGGTTCCTGCGAGGACCAGTCTGCGACAGCCTTCAACACACTTCCAATCAAGAATGGATTGATTTATGCATTACCTTGTGTTAGAGGACCTGGCAGACCCGTGTGGGATCAGATGTGTGTTATGTATATGGGACAGAACCTATTCCTGATTATATCTCAAATCTGTGTGAATAATGAAGTCAATTCTGTATCATCTGGTATAAATTCAGTGGTTTCAATATGAAAGACAACTCTTTCTGCATATTGTGAATCAGTAACTATATTAAGAATTTCTTTAAAATTCCTTAGTAACATGAAAATATCATATAATTCTGCCTTTGGACAGAATTATAAGGGCTTTGTTCCACCTTACTTAAATCTTCTGATTTGTTACTAGCCTTTCCTAATTTATTTGCATCAGAATAAAATGTACCAGCTTGGGTTATTGGTATGTCCCGAACAATGTGAGGAAGGATCTAAGTAGTTCTCTTTATAAGGTTAATTCTATCACTTTTGGAATAATTGCTATTAANTAATGAAGTCAATTCTGTATCATCTGGTATAAATTCAGTGGTTTCAATATGAAAGACAACTCTTTCTGCATATTGTGAATCAGTAACTATATTAAGAATTTCTTTAAAATTCCTTAGTAACATGAAAATATCATATAATTCTGCCTTTGGACAGAATTATAAGGGCTTTGTTCCACCTTACTTAAATCTTCTGATTTGTTACTAGCCTTTCCTAATTTATTTGCATCAGAATAAAATGTACCAGCTTGGGTTATTGGTATGTCCCGAACAATGTGAGGAAGGATCTAAGTAGTTCTCTTTATAAGGTTAATTCTATCACTTTTGGAATAATTGCTATTAATCTTTCCTAAAATATTATCACAAGCTCTTTGCCAAGGTTCATTGTCTTCCCATATTTTTTTTTTAATTTCATCAGTAGTAAAAGGCACTATAATCTCTGCTGGGTCTAAACCTGCTAGTTGACAAAGTCTCAATTTTTCTTCTATAATTAATTCAGAGACTTTTTGCTCATAAGTTTTAAATTTTTTACCTAGTTTATGTGGTAAAAATATCCATTCTAAGATAATATCTTCCCTTTGCATTGAAATTCCTGTAGGGGAAATTCTGGAAGGCAATAAGACGAGAATGCAATTAAGATTAGGATTCACCCTATCCACATGTGCCTTCTGTAACTTTTCTTCAACAACAATCAATTTCTTTTCTGCTTCAACTGTTAATCCTCTGGGACTATTTAAGTCTTTGTCACCATATAAGGTTTTGTTTAAAGTATTAGATCAAGGGTTATCCCAACAGCTGTTCATATACTGGAAATTTCTCCTAACCATCTTTTAAAGTCTTAAAGAGTCTTCAATCAGTCTCTCCTAATTTGTGCCTTTTTATTCTAATTTTCTGTAAACCTATTATAACCTAGGTAAGTGATAGAATCTCCTCTCTGTATTTTTTTCAGGAGCAATTTGTAATCCCCATTTTGACAAAACTTTCTTTACTTCTTCAAACATTCTTTATAAAGTATTTATGTTTGAATCAGATAGCAAAATGTTATCCATGTAATGGTAAATTATAGATATAGGAACATTTTTACATATTATTTCTAATGGCTGACTAACAACGTATTGGCATAGGGTGGGGCTATTGAGCATTTCCTGTGGAAGGATGGTCCACTGGTATCTCCTAATAGGCTGAGAATTATTATAAGTACAGTGAAGGCAAATTTTTCTCTGTCCTTTTCTTGTAAAGGTATAGTGAAGAAACAATCTTTTAAATCAATAACTATAAGGGGCCATCCTTTTGGCAGTAGAGAAGGCAGAGGAATTCCAGATTATAGAGGGCCCATAAGTTGAATTACCTCATTGACAACTCTTAGATCGGTCACCAGTCTCCATTTACCAGATTTTTTAACAACAAATACAGGAGAATTTCAAGGGCTGGTTGATTCTTCAATATGGTAGCATCTAGTTGCTCCTGTTCTAACTGTTCTAAAGCATTCAATTTGTCTTCTGTTAATGACCACTGTTTAACCCATATTGGTTTCTCAGTTAATCATATTAAAGGTAGGACCATTGATACCTCTAAATGTTTTCAAGTTGCTTTGTGTTCTTTTACAGCCTGAATGGCTGGTGAACTTTCTATATAGTAACTTATAATATCCTTCCCATAAATATGAGTTTCTGAGACTGCAGGAATGTTAATCTGGGCATTTCATTGCTGCAAGAGGTCACAACCCATAAATTCACTGCAATATTAGTCACATACAACCTCAGCCTTCCTTTCTGTCCTTTTGGCCCTATGCATTTAACTCATTTCATGCTTTGTTTCACATGAGATAAGGTTCCCATTCTTAGGAATTGAACATTCTTAGGAATCTGCCTCTTGAAGAGGCTAATTTGGATGCAAAATCCTGGAGAATTGATACTCACATTTGCACCTGTGTCTATCAAACCTGCAATTACAATGCCATTTATATGCACTCTTAGCTTTGGTCTTTGATCATTTATAGAAGTCTGCCAGAATATACATTTCCTACTTCCTATTGGAAATTTTGATATATCCTTCATGTTTATTCTATCATCTAAAACAGTATGTTTTTTTTTTTTACAGAAGGCTCTATATTTTTTAATTTTCCTGGTGAGGCATTTCATCCACAGTGACTGGAATGACTGGACCACTTTTGACTTGGGGGCCTACAAGAGGCCCCCAAGAAGTTTCCTGATGGTATTGGGTTGCCTTGTCTTCCTTTTGTTGATCTGCATTCATTGGTCCAATGTTGGCCTTTGGCACACCTTCTACATATATCTGAAGGCTGAGTCCTCCCATTCTTACCTTTCCCAGAGAAGACATTATTCCTAGGAATTCCTTGTCTACAATCCCTTCTCAGATGTCTATTCTACCATAATTAAAACATTTGGCATTGTGATATCTCCTCATGCCATTGGAAAATGCTTGTCCTACACAAGATTCAGTATGATAGTCAAATGGCTCAATGTTCATTGTATACAGGATCCATTCCTCCATTGGTGCTGATCTAACCTTTAAAGGCACAAGTACCTTTGTTCATTCTAAGTTAGCATTTTCAAAAGCCAGAGATTCAATAAGTACTCATCTAGCATCTGAGTCTGTTAGTCATATTTGTACAGCCTTAGTTAGTCTTTATAAAAAGTCACTAAAGGGTTCTCACTGTCCCTGCCTAACCCTGGCATATGATTTGATTTGTTTTCATGGTTCTTGAATCCTGTCCCAAACATTTAAGGCTGCTTTGTGGCATAGGGACAAGANCTTCTTCAAACATTCTTTATAAAGTATTTATGTTTGAATCAGATAGCAAAATGTTATCCATGTAATGGTAAATTATAGATATAGGAACATTTTTACATATTATTTCTAATGGCTGACTAACAACGTATTGGCATAGGGTGGGGCTATTGAGCATTTCCTGTGGAAGGATGGTCCACTGGTATCTCCTAATAGGCTGAGAATTATTATAAGTACAGTGAAGGCAAATTTTTCTCTGTCCTTTTCTTGTAAAGGTATAGTGAAGAAACAATCTTTTAAATCAATAACTATAAGGGGCCATCCTTTTGGCAGTAGAGAAGGCAGAGGAATTCCAGATTATAGAGGGCCCATAAGTTGAATTACCTCATTGACAACTCTTAGATCGGTCACCAGTCTCCATTTACCAGATTTTTTAACAACAAATACAGGAGAATTTCAAGGGCTGGTTGATTCTTCAATATGGTAGCATCTAGTTGCTCCTGTTCTAACTGTTCTAAAGCATTCAATTTGTCTTCTGTTAATGACCACTGTTTAACCCATATTGGTTTCTCAGTTAATCATATTAAAGGTAGGACCATTGATACCTCTAAATGTTTTCAAGTTGCTTTGTGTTCTTTTACAGCCTGAATGGCTGGTGAACTTTCTATATAGTAACTTATAATATCCTTCCCATAAATATGAGTTTCTGAGACTGCAGGAATGTTAATCTGGGCATTTCATTGCTGCAAGAGGTCACAACCCATAAATTCACTGCAATATTAGTCACATACAACCTCAGCCTTCCTTTCTGTCCTTTTGGCCCTATGCATTTAACTCATTTCATGCTTTGTTTCACATGAGATAAGGTTCCCATTCTTAGGAATTGAACATTCTTAGGAATCTGCCTCTTGAAGAGGCTAATTTGGATGCAAAATCCTGGAGAATTGATACTCACATTTGCACCTGTGTCTATCAAACCTGCAATTACAATGCCATTTATATGCACTCTTAGCTTTGGTCTTTGATCATTTATAGAAGTCTGCCAGAATATACATTTCCTACTTCCTATTGGAAATTTTGATATATCCTTCATGTTTATTCTATCATCTAAAACAGTATGTTTTTTTTTTTTACAGAAGGCTCTATATTTTTTAATTTTCCTGGTGAGGCATTTCATCCACAGTGACTGGAATGACTGGACCACTTTTGACTTGGGGGCCTACAAGAGGCCCCCAAGAAGTTTCCTGATGGTATTGGGTTGCCTTGTCTTCCTTTTGTTGATCTGCATTCATTGGTCCAATGTTGGCCTTTGGCACACCTTCTACATATATCTGAAGGCTGAGTCCTCCCATTCTTACCTTTCCCAGAGAAGACATTATTCCTAGGAATTCCTTGTCTACAATCCCTTCTCAGATGTCTATTCTACCATAATTAAAACATTTGGCATTGTGATATCTCCTCATGCCATTGGAAAATGCTTGTCCTACACAAGATTCAGTATGATAGTCAAATGGCTCAATGTTCATTGTATACAGGATCCATTCCTCCATTGGTGCTGATCTAACCTTTAAAGGCACAAGTACCTTTGTTCATTCTAAGTTAGCATTTTCAAAAGCCAGAGATTCAATAAGTACTCATCTAGCATCTGAGTCTGTTAGTCATATTTGTACAGCCTTAGTTAGTCTTTATAAAAAGTCACTAAAGGGTTCTCACTGTCCCTGCCTAACCCTGGCATATGATTTGATTTGTTTTCATGGTTCTTGAATCCTGTCCCAAACATTTAAGGCTGCTTTGTGGCATAGGGACAAGATTTGTTCATCATAAAGAGCTTGAACCTATGGGTCAATATAAGTGCCCTCACCAAGAATTTGGTCTTGGGAAGTCTCAAGTCCTTTTGCTTCTCCCTGTTGTTCTAAAATTTTTGCCTCTTCTCTTAAATAACATTTCCTCAGCAGTTGGGGCCTGTTATCCAGGACTGCTGAAACTAACTGAAGCCAGTCGTGTGGAGCATCCCTAATGCTAGAAGCCCATGTCTTTATCATCTCCCTAACAAATGTGAAAATGCAAGCCATAGTTACTACTGTTTACTTAATTTCTTTTAGATCATTCATTCCTATAAGGATCCAACTACCTTCTTTGGATACTTTTGAGCATTTAGAACTTGATGCTTTGTCAGAGTAGATTACAGGGTAGGAAGCTAAAACCCTGGGTAAGTCATCTCTGATAGATACTGTCAATGTTAAATCCTGCCCTTGTACCTTCTTTCCCTCCAATAATTTCCTCAATTCTTTTAAATTTTTTACTACTTTCTTTTGTAAAGCTTGAATCTCCTGGACTGTATATATCTCTAGTGATTTCATTGAAGCACCTACCCTCTGGTTCTCATTCTGTACATGTAATTCCAAGGTCTGAAGTTTTTCCTTTAAAGATAACATCTCATCCTTCAACATTATTTGGATAGTGTGCAGGTTGCCTTCCTGGAGAGATAATCTGTCTCCTAACCTTTCATAACTTTTTAACAGATTTTGATTGTCAAATTCAACAGTATTAATTCTTCCAGATAACTTCTCACTACCCTTTGACATGGATTGAATTTTGTCTGTAAAATTAATGGTATCCTTTTCAATAGTATTAATTTTTTCAGGTAACTTGATTTTGATGCTATTAATCCTGTAAGTTAGCTGTTCATTATTAGTCTGCAAAGACTATAATACTGAATCTTGGGTAGGACAAGCATTTTCCAGTAGTATGAGGAGACATCGCAATGCCAAATGTTTTAATTATGGTAGAATAGACATATGAGAAGGGATTGTAGACAAGGAATTCTTAGGAATTACTGCCTTATTATTGACTCTGTTATCAAATCATTTTCTTAAGGATATAATATATAGAAAAAACTGAGTCCAAATATCCAAATAAATGGATGTATCACAATAACCATATAAGCCTTGCAGAACACAATCCATAGAAACAGCAAAAGATTACTAAAATTCTGCATGTTAATGTTATCTACCTTTATATAATTTTCAAATTCATTGATTTATTAATTAAAAATATTTCCATGTGTTTTGAAGTCCAGTAAATTGTTTTAGGTGTAACAATCTTTATTGTCCAGCATGTGTCATGGTTGCAGAGTCACAACCAATGATGGCACAACCAGTGGCACCATGAACCATTCCACACAGCTTTGTTTCTCTGCTTTGGTGCTGGTTAAATACTGACAAATATGATTTGCTTGACAAATTAAATGCAATTAAATCAATTCCGTGTACAGAACAAAGATCCCAGAACTCCAGATCAGGTAGCACAAACCAGAAGCTGTGCATGTCACCACACAATAGGGAACATGGCAGTTGGGCAGGGGGAATGTGTGTGAGATTGGAAAATTTCCAAGTCGCCATGTGCACTTGGCTCCACNCTGCGGCAGGGTTTTACAAAAAATGGCTTAGGTAAAAGCAAGCCAAGTGGGAGGGGTGGGAGACCTTCTGGGCCATGGACCTTTTGGGCTTTTAGGTGTGGAGTTTGGATCCACGTGGGGTGCTAGATGAATATGGATGCTAAAAAGAAATCCCACACTGGCTCAAAATTGAGTATAATAAAGGATAATTTATTTAGGGATAGCCTCACAGAGTGGACTCTACATCTGATCCAATCAGTGGCTAGATTAAGTCTCTTTGATGATGATTCTACTAGGTTCTAGTCCCAGAATCCTCTGCAGGCAGGACAAACTGTAGGTTGAAGGTTTTGTGACTGAGTTGGAGTCCAAATCCCTCCACTTGAGGTCTTGCTTAGTTACAGAAGATGGCTGGTTCAGGCTCCATGTTTCCCATTACTAGGAGTCTTGGCTAGGGTTACTCCTGTAGATTACATGGAATTTCCATTATACCAGGTTACCACCTCACTCCTGTGATGCTCCCTTCATTCCAGTATTTTTTACCTCCGCCTCAGTTGATCCCTCCTTTTCCCAACCCCACCCATCCTCAGTCCACCAGCAAAATCTATTCTACTTCCCCTTCCCAGGGAGATCTTTGTCTTCCCTTAAGCCCTCCTTGTTATTTAGCCTCTCTTGGCCTGTGGACTGTAGCATGGTTATCATTTGCCATACAGCTAATGTCCACTTATATAAGTGAGTACATAGCATGTTTGTCTTTCTGGTTCTAGGTTGCCTCACTCAAGGTGAAGTTTTCTAGTTCCATTGATTTGCCTGCAAATTTAATAATGACATTTTATTTTACAGATGAGTATTGCTCCATTGTGCATTTGTACCAAATTTTCTTTATCCATTCCTCAGTTGAGGGACATGTAGCTTCTGACTATTACAAATAATGTTGCTATGAACATAGTTGAACAAGTGTCCTTGTGATAAGACAGAATGTTTTTTAGGTATATGCCTAGGAGCAGTATAACTGGGTGTTGAGGAAGATCAATTTCCAATTTTCTGAGAAACTGCCATATTACTTTCCAAAGTAGCTATACAAGTTTGCACTCCCACCAACAATGGAGGAGTGTTCCTTTGCTCCACAACTTTTTCAGCAGGAACTGTTGCTAGTGTTTTTGTCTTCACCATTCTGACAGGTGTAAGATAGAATCTTAGAGTTGTTTTGGTTTGCATTTCCATCATGGCTAAGGATTTGAATATTTCTTTAAGTGTTTCTTGGCCATGTGAGATTTCCCTGTTGATAACTCTCTGTTTAGATCTGCACCTCACTTTTAAATTACATTATTTAGTTTGTTGATGTGTAGTTTCTTGAATTCTTTATATATTTGAAATATTAGCCCTGTATTAGAAAGTTGGTGAAAATCTTTTCCCATTCTGTGGGCTGCCTTTTTGTCCTATTGACTGTGTCCTTTGCCTTACATAAGCTTTTCATTTTCATGAGGTTCTGTTTGTTAATTGTTGATCTTAATGCCTAGGCTATTGGTGTTATATTCAGGAATTTGTCTCGCATCCTAGTGTGATCAAGGCTATTCCCTAGTTTCTCTTCTGTCAGGTTCAGTGTGTCTGGTTTTATGCTGAGATACTCTTGGACTTGAGTTTTGTGCAGGATAGGGACTCATTTTTAATTTCAAATATAACTATATAACTTATAACCTGCAAGAAATATTTTTCCTGTTTTGGTTTCAAAGGAACTGAGGTAGAGGCAAGGGCTTTGTGTTATCATGAGCTTTTAGCTCTGATAGTACCAACCCTCATATAACTATTTAATAAATTTATATCCCAATTTTCCAGTGAGCTGATATGTTGAAAAAATTTTTCTCTTTGTTCACATTTTATATAATAGGCTAGAGTGTATTTTTTACCTTATGGACTATAACTTGGGGGGAGGTGGATATTTTGTTCTTCAGTGTCTATAGAGGGTTTATTTACATGGAAAGGTTTCAGAATTGTAGAGATGGTTTAGAAGCACATCATCAAATCCAAGCAGCTTCAGAGAGTTTATGGATTCTTTGCCCTAAGAACATTTCAAAGCACACTTACAGGTTAGTGCAATTTAGCAGCTAAGGCTTAGGTTTTGAACATGTTGACTTTGCCATGTGTTACTGAGTCATAGTTGAGTTACTGATTGTTGTAAGGAGGCCACTTGTTGGTTCCCAGCTGCTCAGCCCTGAAATAATCACAGAGAAACTGTATTATTTAAAATTCTGCTTGGCCCATTAGCTCACACTTCTTGTTGGCTAAATCTTACATATAAATTTAACCCATCTCCATTAATTGCCATGTGGCAGTGACTTACAGGGTAAAAATGTTCCAGCATCTGTCTCCAATGGGGCTACATGGTATCTCTCTGACTCCTCTTCCTTTCGCCCAGAATTCAGTTTAGTTTTTACTGCCTATCTAAGTTCTACCCTATTAACAAGCCAAACAGTTTTTTTCTATCTATCTATCTATCTATCTATCTATCTATCTATCTATCTATCTA
>LOEQ01010962.1:6083-33418 GCA_001685075.1 Bramus lutescens
AGTCCAGTTTGATCACATGCTCCATCAGTCCCAGTCTAGCTGGCCTTGGTGAGCTTCCCATTAGATCAGCCCCATTGTCTCAGTGGGTGAGTGCCCCCCTTGTGGTCCTGACTTCCTTGCTCATGTTCTCCCTCCTTCTGCTCCTCATTTGGACCTTGGGAGCTCAGTCCAGTGCTCCAATGTGGGTCTCTGTCTCCATCAAGATAGGGAAAGTTCTGAAGAAGATGACTGGGTAGGAGGAATTTGTAGTCAGGTAGAAACCTGTTGGAAAGGAAACTCCCAGGAATCTGCAGGGGTGATCCCATCCCAGCTAAAAATCCTCAAATAGTGGATAACTTGCAGGAACTGCCCATCTCCTAGGGATGGCTTTTGGGAGCCTATTCCTCATGCTGGGTTGCAATGACTAGACTTAATACAAGGGGAGGTGCTCAGTCCTACTTCAACTGGATATGCCTTGCTTTGTTGATATCCTTGGGAGGCCTGCCTCCTTCTGAACAGAATCAGAAGAGGAGTTGATGCGGGTAGGATGAGGAAGAAAGGGGTTAAGAGGAGAGGATGGAAGGGAAACCCTATTCACTATGGAAAATAAATTTATTAAAAATGAAATTATAAAAATTTAGTATAATAAGACATCTTGAAGTGAGTGTCATAACATTAACTGTTCAAAAAAATCTGGAGAGATATCATGTTAATAACTCAATAACCCACCTGTAAGCTCCGGAGAGATCCAGTTAAGGAAAACGGCTTAGAGGATCTCAATCATTTCCCATATTTAAAAAGAAAAGAAGAGAAAAAGTCATTCACTTGCTGCAGGCACTCCTGAAACACTGATGTTTTCAGGTGGAAATGCCATCCATATTTCTTTTCTTTCCTCTGTTAAAAGTTCCAATAAAGAAGCAGGAGTTCTTTTTGCATTTGAAAACATATTCTACAAAATGCAAACATTCATAAATATGGAATAAATAGAATAATATTGCACCTGGGCAAATTGATAAGTGCAAAAATTATTTATAAAAATCTAAACAACATTGCAGGTAATGTGATGACTGATTGAAATGTGGACATAGTATTTGGTAGTCCGCAGGTTGTTTAAGATCATATTAAACTTGTGTGTATGTGTTTCCTTCTCAGTGTTCCATAATCATAAATGTCTATTAATGTATCATGACAAGTCCCCCATCATTGCTTCTCTTCTCCTTTTATTTTTAATTTATGTGCACGTGTTTGGCTTACGCATATGTCTGTGTAACACAGGCATGCTAAGCATATATGAAGGTCAGAAAGGGACACTAAAACATTTAAAACTTGTGCTGTGGATTGTTGTAAGATGCCATATGGCTGTTGGAAATCAGACTTTGATTCCCTGTGAGGGCAGCCAGTTCACTTAGCCACTGAACCATCTCTCTAGCCTCTTCATCCTTTCTTGGTGGTTACCGTCTTTAAAATTAGTCTCCTATCCTTTCTGTCTCTCTACCTCTCCCATCTCCCTCTCTGTCTGTGTGTATGATGTGAAGACTCATACATGCATGTACATGTAATTGTGTTTGTTCAAGCATATGTAGTTCTTTTATAGGTAACCGTAGTTGATGTATAATCACATTCAGCAGTCATGCCTTGTCCAAAAGTGAGAATTTTGTGCATTCGTTGCTGTTATTTGGCTTTATTCCACCTCTTTGTTGTTCCTTCAGTCTTTGAATGAATGTTATAGATATCTTCATTAAGGCTGAGCAACCTAAAATGGCTAAAATAATCAGTGGAGACTCAGGCATTTTAGTTGATAAAATTCCAAAACCAATGCTGAAAAACACAGAGAAGAGTTTAATAACAGATCTATGATGGAATATAGTATACAATGTTTAATTGATAAATTCCTACTGTGATAATTCCCTGCAGTAATTATCATCCATCTGTGAGATGACATTAGGCCACCTACTTTAAGAGAGAGGCATTATATCATGTAGGTTCCTATGATCTTTCTATCAATGTATTATAATTTATGATGTCATCTATGGCAAAATAAATCTTAGGGATGGTATAAAAGTGGGAACATAATTAAACAGCTTACAGGAGAATATTATGCATGTTTTTCAGCACAGAAAAAAACAATTTTTTTAAGTGAAGTTCATTGGCTGATTTACTTTTTTGTTCTTGCTTTTTCTTTGTCACTTCTTAAAAATAATGATCTTGAAAGGGTTTTTTCCTTCTTTCAACACAAAATCAAGGTCAAGTGCAGTGTTCAACACAGAAAAGCAGTAATTGTTGGCTTGTATAATTTGAAGATATTGAAAATGCAATGTTAAAGACAATAGACATTAATTTTTGGGTTAAAATAAAGCATATTCTCGCTACTTTGGTCTATTTGAAAGCTTGATAAGGTTCATGCATTTGTAACTACACAGGGCAAATGCAACTTTTCTAACATAATAATAAAATTTTATTTTTACTGATCCTTTATAGGAAACCAATATAATATATAACTCAACTGCAAAATAACCTTTCTCAGAAATTTTGAAAATATTATAGAATAAACTTTACATGAAAATATGTCAACATGATTTTTAAAGTAACCTTTATAAATTAAATCAGCTAGGACATAACACATGTATAAAACACATACTACCCCAAAATAGTAACTAGCCCATTATTTCATATTTGTAAAATCTAATTAGGTCATGGCACAATTACTACTCTGTAAATGACAGAAATCTTTGCTGCTCAAATATTCTGCTGTGAACAGATGGCGCGAAAGTGAAATTTGAATTGTTATTGCCAAGTGAAGAAAGTTTTATTAACAGAACATACTTTTCTATTATAGTTCATGACTTGTTAAGAAATACAAGTTCACCTGTTGTCATGTGTAACTTAGCTATAAAGACATATTTCCTTAAATAGGACTTCAGGAAATTTTGCTCCTATGAGAATATTGTAGCATACAACTTGCTTATCATTACCAGTAATAATTTAAATGACTACAAGCATTTTATGGACCATAGTTACAAGATGAAACATGATATTTGTTATTTTATGGTTCTCTTTTAAATCTTATATAATTATATATCTTGAAACAACCTTAGCCAATTTTAATTTCAGAAATTTCTTTTCTATTGTTATTCAAGTTTTTTTTTAATTCAGTTAATCTATTCTTCTATGTTTGCCTCATTCCTAATACAGTTGAATTTTATAAAATTTGCTAAGGTATCTATATTTTTGTTGCATTTTAGGTAATTTGCTCAATTACTTGGTTTTATTTTATATCACTCATGAACACAAAGTAAGTGAGATATATTTCAGATAGTAACTATATAATGAGGTGAGTCTGTATACAAATATTCTTTTTATTTATTATGCATTTTGGTGGGAGGATTTAGAGTGGGTTGGGAGGATGGCAGTAGTATGAGATACTATACATGTGTGAAATATTAAAATCTTAATTTTAGGAAAGCAATTGCACACGGGTAACATTAATACTTAGAACAAATCACAATTCCTTGTATTCCGTGCTGACAGTAGATGTTTGTATATCATGTATTAACCCAGTTCATGCTCTTTAACCATAAATGGTTATTTCTCTGATGATAGCAGTAATATCTGACCATCATGTGGAAATGTGGGAAGAATAAAAGAAAAAAGGTGTTTAAAATTTAAAGATTAATTTTTAAATCTTACTCCTTTACAGTGAAGTGTGAATAATTACAATACATTAAACAGAAATAATGTTTGAAAGAATGAGGTGTTGTAGCAAACTGTTTCTGAATAGTAGTGGCCTACAGCTATACAGATACATGTATGGGAGAGGGAAGTCCATTGGAGTTATGAACTCTTTCTTACATCTTATCTGATGTGCTTAAAAGGTGTCTCCATCTCCTCCTGCAAAGCAGAGAATTTCGAATCTGCGCTTATCTTTCCAATGTACAGACTTAACAGGTTTTTCACCGTCCTGAGATGCCTTTCTTGGTACTTCCTGGGATGGTTAATGTTCTAAGTGAGGTTTGTTTCCCAAGTAAATCTAGAGTGTAGGGTAAAACTAAGGTCTCTGTAGTTTAAGAAAATGAGCATGCCTGGTCCATAGGTCTTAATATGAATTTTCACTTTGATAGACATCAACATTATTGATAAATAACTTGATAAAGTGTGAGACTGGCCCAAAGATGACCAAGATATTATAAAACATAAGTTATGCTTACTTTGAACAGCTTCATCTAGCTGAAATTTGTACAGTTCTTCATCACCACTTTTCGATTTCCTGCTGACTCTCCATTGTCTCTCTCTGAACAGCTGAACTTTAAACTGTTTTCTAAGATAACTTCAAATTGTCTTCGGTTGCACACATCCTAATATGTAATGCAGAAGGCTTATAGAACCTCTAAGGATTTCAAAAACATTGCAGCAAAAGTTAACTGGCTCATAGGTATACCAGTTGCACTGCACCACTAATAAGAAGGCCATATTTACTTGGTTTCAAATGATACCCTGCTTGAAGCCTATCCACAAAGGTGAAAACCAGGTATAAGAAGAGATCTATGTGAGATCCAGAGAAAGTATTGGAAGAAAAGACTTTTTCCAACCACCTGTTCAGCCTCTCATTCTACATCATCTTAAGTCCCTTCTTCAGACTCAGTGTTAGTTTTCTGATATTGCAGGAAAATAATCTAAAAATAGCATTACATAGACACTGAAGGAGCTATTACAATAGAAGTGCTGGGCTAAATAAACCATGATTTTAATCAAGGAAATAAATGTTAAATTTATATATTGATTATTTGAAGTGACTAGGCAAGTTAATCAAGTATAAGTCTATAACAAAGTGTTTACATTATCAAAGTTTAGAATGACTTACAAAAGAGTAGGAAAATTAAAACAAAGATCAGTAGCATGAATCTGAGTTTTCTTCTTGTATCAAGAGAGTATATTTTGCATACATAAACTGTGTTATCATGAAGAGCTCTTTTGTGTAGTAATTTCTTAATCTTAAAGGGCCATAGCTTAATAAACATAAGATATTGACAACTTTAATTATACAAAAAGAAAATGTGGGGTGCACAAAACTTTTACTTTGTGAAGTTTCCTTAGAAGCTTTGGTAGATTTGTAGGAATTGTGTGTGGAAAATTCAGTTTCTGATAATGATTGTGATGTGTCTAATATTTTCTCATTAGATTGTTGTAGCAGAAGAAAAATGTCCATTGGTTGACAAAAGATTATGCAGCATATTTTCATAATTCTCTATTTCTTTGTACATGATCTTCATTTTGAATTTGGTTTCATGTACATGTCTGGATCATTTAAGCGGGCAGATATTGCTGCCCTTCCAATGACCAATCTTAATAAGTTAAAGCATCAAGTTAATTAAATACTTCTTTCATTACACTGGTGGGTTGAATACATGTGTATCTCCATGAAATAATGAAAATATAGAGACGAAAGTGATGAATATGTTCATAGTTTAAAGACATATATGTATGTACATTTGTGTGTATGTATATACATGAATAATGTATACACACACATATATGTGTGTGTATGTATGTGTGTGTGTGTATATATATATATANATATATCAGACATATTTGTTACTACTAGAATTGTGGGCATATCCGGACTTTATCATACAAAGTTTACATTTGTAAAAATATGCCTAAATAATAAGAAAAATCAAATCAAATTTATTATTTTCAAACTTCTGATAGCATGCCTGGGAAAGCATATATTTCACTTTATTAGAGTCATTGAAAGACAATATTAAGTTTTCAGATATTTTATAACCATTTTTCCTTTGGTTTCCAGTATTTATACATATGTTTAAAATTCATCATTATCAAAATTTAATACATTAGCCTTGCTTATATTTCCATATATCAACATCCCTAGAAATACACTTACAGGGTTACATATTTTAGGTATCCCCAGTCAATCATACACTTCTTAGAAAACATGGTACAAACTAATACATTCATCATTCCCTACAGATCTAAAGAAGGAATTGAAGCAAAATCATATTTTTGATTAGATGCATAGCCTTTCAGTATTCTTTTCAAAATGTTTCCCATTCAAAATCAGGAAAGATTTTACTAATTTAAATATTTTCCTTTTCTATATCATTTGTAATGAATTCTTGAATTTTTATCTAATGCATTCTAGTAATAGCAATTTAAAAATATATGCTTATATACAGTTAATGGGTTTTTAAGTCATGCTGCCAAACCTCCATCTTTTCATTTAACTTTGAAACAAAACACTATTAAGCGTGATGTGTATTTTTAACTGCTTAAAACCATGCTAAAGCAAAATAAGAAGGCTAAGTATTCTATAGTTTTTATAATAATAATTTTATACTTATTTCCCCATTGAGCAAAATCCATATAATTTAGTAATTATGGTCTCTAAAGAGAAATTACTAAGATAAATGACATGTACTTAATTTTTATAGATAAAAATGGAATTTCTTTTTCTCTTTAGAAAATTGAACAAGTTGAACCTACTTCCTGACATGCCGAAGAGCACTGAATATTTCACTTTACATATTGCTACATAAATGAGTGAAAACTAGTTTATGAAGTTTTCCTTTGTGTTTGTCTGAAAGTGCATAAGATTAAAATTATCCTTATAGGAGACATTTATTTTGCCTTTAATAGCCTTTATGACTAACATATTATTAACTTAGCAATTTCTGTAATTGAGTTTGCAAATACATTACCTGTCCTTTAAAATTACATTTTCTTTCACTTCCTGTTGTCTTTACATGTGTATATAAATTACACAAATAATTATAAATTTATCTTACTTGTATGCATTTTAGTCATGAAAACATCACTTTAAATACATACCTAGTAAATTAAATGTAAATTATAATCCATGTAGAATATATATACATATGGAATACTGGATTGAATGCATCTGTTTTAGATTTATTCTAAAGATGTAAAATCTCCTTTTATGTTTAAAACCTGTTTTACAATTAAGTCACATGTGATATTAATGTTATTGTATATTATTTAGTATTTTTCTTTGTCTCTTTCTTTCTTAATGACATTTTATTTATTTATTTATTTATTTGTTGAAGACATTCACATATAAAAAGTTACCATCTTATCAGAACACCATCCAAATTTGATAGTATTAGAACTCTGCGAACTTACATGTGTGTAACCTAATATTCATGTAATTTTATGTATTCTCCTTTCACAAACTTAGTAACTAGTTTTCCAAACAACTGGATTCCAAAAAATAAAGATTAAATTCTTCTATTTATTTCTTCTGTGAGCAAAACTGAAACTTTATTGCAATCTCTATTTCAGGGTAGATATTTCAAAATCATTAGTATTTTAATGTAGAGTGATAGAATATGGATCTGAACATGTTCAGATAATTTTGTGTTCTTCAGGAAGATATATATGGTTTGTTGTTCTCCCAAATATTGTAGGACTCTTTTATGAGGAACTGTTTTTTCTTAATTAATTTCTTTTCCTTTTTATTACTGAAATTAAGTAGATGCATTCCTTGTTCAGAGAGAGAACTAACTGCTTCTGTATATCTAAGTGTTTTATCCAATCATTGTGGGTCTCTGCTACCTGATCACATGACAAGCAACTCATTTGTTTTTCTTTCCAGAGCAAAGGTGAGGCCTGCCATCCATTCTGTCTCTCCTAGATACTTTTCACAGTTACCAAAATTATTTAAGTCTTCTAGCAGTCACAACCATGGAAAAATTCCCAGATTTGAGGCTCTTTATTCATTTCCTTCTAACCCTCAAAAGCATTAATTGATCTTTGCTAATTTTCCCACTTTACAAGAAAGAACAATTTTATTAAAAAAAGTGTTGAACTGTTTCTGTATACACTTTGAACATAAGAAACAAGTCATATTATCTAGTGTTGAATAAGCAAAAATTATTTGAGAAATTTTGATATGAATCAGTCTCAAAAACAAGTTGAAACATGCAAATGGACTATTGATGCCCAGGTGTCAAATCTATTTAACATATTTAACACACAATCTCAAAGTCACTCCATTCATATTATTTCACTAATTTACTGTTCCTTTTGCCCAAGAATTACATTAAATTCAAGAAACAAAATAGATTAGAAATATCTGCCCTGTCTTTCTTAAAATGTAAGGCTGACTGAGTGTTCAAGTCTGGGGCAGTTTTCAGCTCCACTAGCAAATATTTCACAATTTAGTGTACCAGGTTATGCAATTAGAACATCAGAAATTGACAACAACTGAAACTATGATGGTACAATACCTGTGTCACATTTTTGCAGAGGAAGGCTTTTCAGCAATGGAAATATGAAGGATGGAATAGAATGAGAGTGATCTGCAGGGAAGATTAATTTAACAATAGGAGTTCTTTAATTTCTATTGAACACTGAGTCCCCAAAACCTGTGCATTCTAAATTCTTATAGATATCAGTTTGTTTCATTGTTGGCTTGTTCTACTAAAAGGGATCCAGCAGCTGGCTCATAGCATCCAACTCTGTATTACAGCATTTCAAGGCTTGCTCCGGGTAAAATGTTTTCCCCTTTTTAATACAATATCTTCTGTTCCTCAGAGGTTCTTGTTTTCACAGCTAATTTGCCAGATGCTGATTGTGGGTTTCTTGTCCTTGACTTAGAAAGATACATACACACACTCTCACTCAGAATTTTTTCATATACTGTTCTCTATACTTTTCTATTCTTAGCAGGTAAATTTGTTTGTCTCTGGAGAGAGATGAGCTGTCTTAACTGATGCCTTGATTTCAGAATTTGAATACTAAGTTACTGTTGATTTAAGCCATCAGTTTAGTGGTAATCCAGATCAGTCATTTAAAAAATAACGTTATTTGGTTCACAGACTGAAAGTTCCCTGTAGGGAAACATGAATGTTTCACCGAGTAAGAAGTGGTAATTCATCCAGAGAGAAAACCCTTCTCTAGCTGATTGTAGAAAGAACGGCATTTTCCTGAGAAATCCAGTAGAAAATGAAAACCAGATGATGTGAGGAGGCTAAGAAGATACCTCATATGGACCAAATCATGTTGCTTCGTATGCTAAAACAAATAGTTGACTTAGAAAGTTTAATATAATAGTTATTTTTGATGAATCTATCAAGGATAGCCACTGCAAACTATAGACAATAGCTAAAACTATGACCCTTTTTAAAAATTTGAGGCATTTAATTTTCTTAAACTAAGTGACATAATTTGTTCATGAATTACTAACAATCATAATACTGGTTTCTTGCATATTTAATGCTATATCATAATATAATCATGGCTGCTCTTCAGAGCTAAATGTTTTGCCCACAGGGCTTTATTCAGATAGCCCTGTGATTTCAGATTCAACTCTCAAGGAAATGGTATTAAGATAATTTTTAAGAACTCTAAAATTTTTATATGCTTTGCTAATCTTGGTGTTTCGACATTGATAAAACAATTTCCCTTCAGTTACAGTTGTATATTATCTTTTAATATTAATTATTAATGTGAAACAAAATTCACTATTTCTTCCTAATATTCTTTTCATAAGTCACAAGAAGATTGTGAAAATATGTAATTTATTCAAAAAATATTTGAAAAGTGTATACATTTATGTATTTAAAGCATTGCCATTTAATACTTATTAAATAATAAAAAGCAGAGACACACATTAATATTCTGCTGTTTATGACAATGTAGAAAACCTATAGTGTGCCATTCTATAGAACTTTGCAAATATCCCAGGAGATTCTGTATTTTCTTCTGTATATTAAATAGTAAGTGATATGGCAGTCTAAGCTCCAAGAGAGCGTATTTCAAAATAAGCATCTAATTGAATCAAATAAAGACATAAATAAATAAAGTTAAAGCAGATAGAAAATATAAAACCAACTTTAATCAGAAAACCACTAACTTGACAGCAAAATTTGAGTTTATAAATTTTTATTTGAACAAAGCAGTCATCTTTAATGTTTGATAAAATAGAACAATATCTGTTCTCTTTTGAAGTCAAACTGTTGAAAGACCAATGCATGAATGCATGAACTGCCCTTAAAATGGGCAATAAGCCAATTCCTTTCTCAATTTGAGGCCCAAGGGTGGTAAAAGGTTCTAAGTACACGATAAAGCATTTCAAACCTATATGTATCACACAGAACATAACTACTGTAGTTGGTTGTGGCTAACAGCCTCAAAGTTTTACTTCACTGAGCAGAAACTTCCTTTCTTCTCAAATATTCCTGTATTAGAATAATACAAGTAAGGGTTCTTCCTATAAATAGAACAGTTGTCAAAACCTTGATATGCACTTATTTTTGGCATGTAATTTCAATTTGAAAATTATCCTAAATTGATAAATTCAGATAAATATGATCTCACTTGCACTATTTTAACTTTCCAGATTAACTCTTACCATACAGAAGTAGGTAATTGATTTGCCCAGTGATGTCAATACAAATCGAAATAAATTAATATAAATCAGAACACTCACCAAAAATGTTACAGGTTTGTATCAGTGTAAATGACCAATATTTACTTTTATTTCTTAAGTGGATATTTTAATGGTAGAAAAATTAAATTTCCCCTAGCATCCTTCTCCCAATTCTTATAATGCTCTTGTTTCTTAAAACCTTGTATTTTATACTCCTTTATATAACACCAAGTCAGCATTGTTTGCTACTTTTCTCCACAAATAGTGAGAGAAATTTTATTTTACAGAGGAAAAGGACCAATTTGTTACCTTCTTATAGACAGGGTTCAACATGAGAGTGTTATTCTGATTAGTCTCCTAAAAACATAACTTTAAAAATCAGTTTCTTAAGAAGTTATTTTCCTTTTACAAAATGTGAAATCAGAGTAGTGTCCTCTCCGATTGCTGGGTTAACTGTTTCGCTCACCTTGTCTCCATTTTCCTCTTAAGAACTAGGTTTTTAAAAAGCCACTAGTTCGCCTGCAGCGTGGGGCCCTATTCTTCTTTAGAATTCAATTCTAAAGGCGAATCTTGAGTTCCAACACTGAACAATGGACTCTTGAGGGTTGGCACAGATAATAGTGTCCATAAAAGATTTGAAGGACTTTGCTATATCTCTCCAAGCCCCTTTAGCCCAGAACCTGACAGGTAAGTTTCTGAAAAGAAAACAGAGAAGTAAATGATGGCAGAAAAGGTAAAGTACTTATTTGTCCAAGTAAATGAATGATCCCAAGAAATGAGTTATCAGTGAAAATAATCCACCAGTTCTGTAGCTTCAGATATATACATTTTCTTAATGCACTATTTTGTTTTCCAAAAAATACATACAGGCTTTTATGAAAAAGGGACTGCCAACCACTAGTGTTATTGTCACATTCAAAATAATCATGCTTCCTATAATAGTCTAATACAAACCATGAGTTGGGCTTAATAATATGTTTAAAACTTGATGTATTTTTCTCTAGATCATCCTAATTCATTATATATTCAAATTTCTTCATATTACGGGCATAGTGTATAGATAATAAAATCTCATGGTACCCCTCTTAGAAGATTACTTAAACCATGTGTTTAGGTGAAGATTAATCTTGTAAGTTTGATTTTGCTATTCTAAAAAAAGTAGTTAGTCTATATGTTGTTTTAAGGTAACTAATTATGAACCATTGACCAAAGTTGACAGAGAAAATGGACAACACACAAATGAACATTTTTATAAATGAATTCTTGTCTCTTTACCAGTGCAGATGCTTCTTAGGGAATGTGTTTTTACTAAAGTCTATGCTTAACTTTTGAGATGTGTATTTTCTAAGATTCAGAGTTCATTCAGAGAATTACATTATGTAGTAAGCACTCCAGGACCACTTTTTGTCTTAGTTAGGACTACTCTCCTGGGATAAAACACACCAAAAGCAACTTGAGAGCTAAAGACTTTATTTCAGTTTATAGTTCACAGATTACACTCCATCACCAAGGAAAATCAGAACAGAAATAAAAAAGAAGCGTGAAGGCAGGAACTAAAAGAGAAGCCATGAAGGAAGGCTGTTTACTGGGACGTCCTTACAACTTACTTTGTTTTCTTGTTCACTTCAGAACCACCTGCCCATAAAGGGCACTATATCTTCAGTAAGGTGAGCTGGGCCTTCCCACGTCAATCATTGATCAAGAGGAGGAGCTGTGGACTTGCCAACAAACAATCTGAATCAGATATTTTCTCTAGTGAGGTTCTCCATTCTTGGATATACCAGACGTGTGTCAACTTGACAAAAATTCAAACATGTTTGGTTGTAAACAACTTTCAAAAGGCTGTCATCTAATAATTATAGAAAGTTGTATCTTTCAAATTCATTTCTGTTGTAACATAAGAAGTTGTGGCTCAGAAACATTGACTCAGGATGGGAAAATTTTTCAAATATCCTCTGATCTGCTACTGCTGAAGTCTCATTTGAAGCTGATAAATCATCTTTTCTATGTAAAACTTACCATAATAAAGTGCTAACCTGCTGATGAGTCAAACAAGATCAAAATTCTACTGTCTTATCTATACACAACACAGTGCAAAAATGCTACAACCTCCATCCTTTCCTTAGTCTCAAAGATATTTAGTTAACTGATTTTATTCATTTAATTTTGATTTAGATTTATATGCCTTAATTATCTTAAGATCTAAGAAACCGATAATTTAAAGTAAGGATAAATTTTAATTTTCATTGCTTTCTTTGCTCTCAGTACAAATCAAATATTTCTAGTCAAAGAATATTGGCCCAAAATTAATAAAGGATTCACAATCACTAAGATTGAAATAAAAAAAACAAAATGAGGCGTCTTGGGATATAAAATGATTTTGGTACTCAATGATTTAGGTTGGGTTAGCCAAAAACAAATCACTATCAGATTGAAAGGAATTTTAATAAACCTTAGCAAAAGTTCTTTTTGAATATATGTGGGATGTATAAAAGTTAATAAATTTTTGTTTCCATGGAAAGTGATAGAATATCCCTCTTTAAGTGAAATATTCAAACTTACTATGCCTTTGTATTTATACATTTCTTTGTTTTTAAAAAACAATCTTAATAGTTTATATGTATTTATACTAGTATAGAATAGTATAAACAATTACCAAATGGGTAAAATATTAGATAAAAGTATTTTCTTGCTCTTATTCTCTCTCCCTGCGTCCCCCAGAGTTCTAGAACAATTTATCCATTGAACATTGCATCCTCTCCCCAGATTTATGCCCTCATATCTCTTTCATTGAACCTGTGATATATGATCTCAATCTGGGTAGACACAGAAAAGAGAAGCTTCTGCATATTACTTTCATATGTGGTTATTTGGGTACTTACAGGTCTTTTTGCGTTACAACCTTTCAATTTCTTTGCAGAGGCATTGCTGTGAGGATTTTCTTCAGCATTTTCCTATATGACCATAAGAAATAAAAAAACTTGTTTATTGGCTCCTCTCCCTCTGTGATTCTCAGCCTCCACCTTATCAATATGAAAAATGCTTGAATTCACTGCAAAAACACTGCCTCTGATAAAGAGTTTGATTTTAAGACCTATGAGCTGATATTGCTTCCAGTTTGTGAAGAAGGCTAATGTTCCCATTATTCTGTATCCCTCTCATTTGAAAGCTACTCATGTACCACTAAGTGGTGTTAGTTACTGCAATTGGGTAACTGAGGACTGTTAGAGACTGAAGAATGTTCTAGATTGTTATTACAGACCTGCAGTCTGGAAAATTGTAAGGTCTCAGTCATAAATGAAATCAGCCAGTGTATCTCCAATGGAAAATCAATCTCCTATTTGCATAGACATAGAAATCACTTCCATAGTTGTAGAATTTTTGGTTTTAATAGTATAGGCTTATTTGAATATATTCCAAATAATAAACATGTACCTGAATACAGAGTCTTATGATTTGTGTTTAGACTTTGATGTTTTCTCCAACTCTTAGGTAGGTGGAAAGGACAACAGGAACCCATGTCAGAGCAGCAACTGTCATCATTGTTGACTGATAATTTGACAGCTGTTTAACAACTAAAAAAAAATCACTTCCAGAATGCCATGAGTAGCTTTTAGGTGCATCTGTTTCTGTTGCGTTCTTGTGGGATTTTTTTGTTTGCTCAATTTTTTTTGATATTTCCCATTAGGCTGATAATAATTATTTTTAAAGTTATCTAGATATTTAATTCATAATTAGTTTTGTTTGTCTCTTTCAAAATTTCATTTCATGCACAGGACCTATTTATTTTTTTATAAAAGCTATTAAGATATTTTAATTCTTTTTATTATCCTATTTTATATTTGTAAGTTTGCCTGCATGTATATATGCTTATCATCTGTGTGCCTGGTACCTGCAGAGGTCATAATAGTCCATCCAGTTCCCTTGAACTATAGTTGTAGGCTTTGTGAGATGCTTGGTATAGGTGCTGGAACTGAGCCCAGTTCTGCAAGAGAACATGTCCTCTTAATCATTTAGCCATTTCTCCAGACTCTCCATTAAGGTAAGTTTAAACTGCAATTATACAGTTAACATGCAATTTCATGGAACTGTCTATCAATGGATCTTAAGTCTATTGAAACATTGCCCGTATTAAGATAGATTTGCTATTCAAGGTTTCTTGGAGGTTATTTAATTCACTCAGTCTTAGCTCAAATTCAAACATTTAAGATCAGTGGGGGTGGAAAAGTAGAAAACAATATAATTATATTTTAACTGAAAAAAGTAACAGATTAGATCCTAAACATATCTAAAGCAGAGAAAACAAAGAAAATTGAACTAATAAGAAAGCAGTAAATGTTTAGAAACAGATGTAAGTGTCAAAGAAAATTATGAAACAATATGAAATACAAACTGAATCCTTAAGTCAATTGTAGCTACAATTTTATATTTTTCTTTTTATATCTTTTATACATGTAGCTTTCTTATCTATTTTTTCCTTTTATTCATGTGTTTATATTCTATAATATTAATATCAAATAAAATTATAAGTATCAATCAATAAATTATCTAAAATATCTAGAAGAGACATACTCAAAACTTTATCTCAATATACCACGAATACTATGTTTTCTGAAGAATATTTTTTAATTTTCTATTAATATATTTTTACATATCAGTCCTAAAGTGTGAATGATAGTGTAATATGTCATCCTACTTATCCCCCATTTATTTATTTAGTTTATTTATGCTAAACCTCAGAGAACTGCTATAATCATTATGTAACACTCTATAAATGATATATTATGATGTTTTTTTCTGGTTTTTGTTTAGTTGTTTTGCAAGACAGAGTTTCTCTGTGTTACAGTCCTGTATATCCTGGAACTGGTTTTTGTATACCAGGTTAAACTGAGAGAGAGAGAGAGAGAGAGAGAGAGAGAGAGAGAGAAACGTCTGTTCTACTGTCAGTGTCTATCTTGTAACACTGTTTCCACGACAAACTTCCAGAAAATTATAAGGTCTCTAAGAACATCTGCCTGGAATAAACTAAAGGATAAATTCTGTCGCATGAAGCTGGTCAACTAAGACAACCGAAGTCACATTAGTGAGATAACATGATAAGTCTAATTCTTACATTGACATATATAACCCCACATATAGAAAGTCAATGTTAGGATTTTTGAAACTCTACATGTAGACATTATTGTTGTTTTTGAGAGTTTTCTTCCATGTAGCAAACATTGCTTACATATAATTATGTCTCAATTATTTTTAGTTATTTTAAAATGTAAAAGTGAAATTTAACCATGTTTTATGAACCTTGGCATATTTTTGAAAGAGTATGACTGCTATTCAGAGAGGCTTTCTGATTCATACACTCCTGACAAGACTGTACAATGACAAGCTGCTTAAGAAACACAAGTAGAATTCATATAAAACTAAGCAAACACCATCTGAATCAGAAATGACACCTAAGGGATTTATCCTCAAGTAATTAGAATAGGTCTTTGATGTAGGGTCATAGAAGCTAATAAGAAAGAAAGAAAAAAAACATTGAACAGAATTAAATAACTCCAGAAGGTGCATGAAGAAATGAACAATTTTCTCACACCATGAAGGACCATTTATTCATGAGAAATTAGCATGTATCCCCTATATTCACACCATGGAGGACCATTTATGAGAGAGAAATTAAGAGCGTGTACCTTATATTCACACAACAGAGGACGTTTATATGGTAAGAAATGAACTTATGTCTCTGAGAAAGATCTCATGGGAATGTAGAAAATGTTAATCTACTTACAAGTTTATAGAACATATGATTTTATGCTTGCTAAATCCCAAAGTGATAAATTATAGAACATATGACTTCACACATGCTAGACTCTCAGATTGAGAAAGTTATAGAACAAATGACTTTACACGTTATGAACTCTCAAATTGATAATGTTATAGAACATATTACTTCACATGTACTAGACTCTCAGATTGATAAAGGTTTAGAGCTGTAACAAAATTTGAATTTCTTGGGGATGAATACAACTAAACATGTGAATTCAGTTTTAATAAGCTCCTTATAGATAAATACCGTGGTTCACCTGCACCTAAAGTTCTATATAATTAACACATGTGAACATACAAAGATTGTGCGAAACACTGGTTTCCTGACTAAAATTGTAAGATATTATAGGCTGCCTTTGTGTGATATTGTGATATTGCTTTTTGGATGACATTATTGTTGAACAAAGATGAATGACAACTGTAATTTTTTTCTTTATGAAGTCTGAGCTGCATGTTAATTCAACATTACCTCATAAAGAAATGCTTAATAGTACTATAGAAAGAAGCAAAATATTATTTTAACTGTTTGTTTTGGAGGATTATTGGACAAAATGGTCTTAATAATGCTTTAAGTTAATTACCACAATAGAAATTTCAACAAAAATAAAATATTTGCTTTAGACCACCTAAAAATTTGGACCAGCTCAATAAACTCTATTGTACAGAGAGTCATAATTTCACATAATTTTTTTGTCTTCCTGATCTTTATGCCACTTGATTCAGGTACTGTTTTGGCCAAATAGGTCCTTGAAGAAATGAAAAGTAAGGCCTGAAGTGTTCTGCTTGAATGGTTATACTGCCACTTTCCTTGGCTTAAGAATCCATTTGTCAAAAGATTTGAGATTTTTTTCTTTTGTTAGTACTAAAAGTATTACAGTACATTAGAAAAGAAATGCCTGTCTTCATTCAATACAATTGAAATAAATTGTCATATAAGAGCAGTGGAAGTAACCACAATAAATATGTTCAAAACGCACACACACAGAGCAAAACAAAACAAAGCAAAATAACCAAATCTAGTCTGATTTACCGATACAAACAACACTTCTGTAAGTGTCCAGAGCCCCTTGGATAAAGATGCACTTCTCCAAAAGCACTTCCCTGTTCTTGGGGAAGGTGCAGATATCATGCCTTGTAGATCAAGAAATCTTGGGAGAATTAAACCCACAGCTTGCCTCTACGCATGAGAAATGAATGGATCAGTCTAAGGTGTGAGCAGGTTCAGATAGTTCTAAGGGACCTGAGTGGACTGGGAGATGGATGTATGCTGGAGGTAACTGGCACGAGGGAAGGGAAGGGAACTGCAACCAGGATGCAAAAAGAAAATAATTTTTTAAACAAAAAAGGTGCCCTTTGCCAGCTCGTATTCACTACTCTGTGGCTTTTTGAGCCAAAGCCAAAGAATGTCAAACCTGGGGACACACAAACCATATGTGGCCCCTTTCTTTACAGAGCTGTTCTTCACAATCCCCTGGACTGGAAGAGACGGGTATTCCTTTGTTTCCACTCCGGAAGCAAGTCTCAAGGTGCTTCACTCTCACAGTTTTCACGTGTTTTTGTAGCGTCAAAATGGTGTCACCTTGGTTTCTTGGCCACACTGAAAGATGCCGAAGAGGGAAATGAAAATATATATGTATACATATGAAAATTGTCCAACTAATGTATCACATAATAATGTTAAAAATTGAAGAGACAACTCAGAGAATCTTCCAGAAGAAAAGAAATAAAATGGAATATTGGTGTACTTTTATCCACTAATGAAAAAAAAAAACTGACTTTGTCTTGACCTAAGGAAATATGAAACTAATTTAATGTTGAGAATTTTTGAATGTATAATTTTAATGAATGTGTAAGATACATACATAATTCTCATTAAAATGTTCTTTTAAACTTTATGTTGTGTAATTCTTCTATCCAATTAAACATGTTAAAAATAAATTGACATTGCATTTGTTAACATTTCTTAAATATTGTTTCATAAATGCCCCAAGTTCTATCATTTTGAATCATACTAAAGGTCAACAGTGTTCCAGGTGCTTTTACACATCTAAAATGTTTAGAAATTTTTGCAGTATTGCTTTGGAACTGGCCTTTTATGTGAAAAATAAAAGAATATCTGGATTATGAATAAGTGATCATGTTAGTTTTATAAATAGTTAAATGTCCCTAAATATAACCTTAGAGAAAAGACAGGTAATGAGGTAGGAGTGTCAGCTGGTACATGACATGATGTGTTAACAGAGCAAAATAGAAAAAAAAGAATATGTAAAAGGAGCCACGGTCTCTGCAGCGAGGAAACAAGTTCTCAGTGGACCACCACTCAATGAAGCCCGGATGCTTACACACAGAACAAACGGCCATAATGAGGCAAATCCTGAACAGTCTACTGTGGTTGGGGCATAGAAGCCCAGCTAAAGGTATATATTACATTACAGATGCAATGAAAATAAACTGAAGAATTTTAAGTGAGAAAATTAGACCATTTTATTTAAAACTCTGTATTTCTTCTGAAGAGAAATTGTTGAAATAGAGCATGAGCATAGTAACTCCAGTCTCCCAGCTGAGAGTTACTGATAATCAGATCAAGATTGAGGAAAAAATTTAATTCATAAACTGCCACTTTAGAAATAAAATGACACTACAGTAGTCTTTAGTTTTGATGCTCTTATCCATAATATTAAATTATGAAAATCGTTTCCTATAGTCAATTTTTCATATATTAAAAATAAAATTCAGAATCAGTTCAATGGTGCTGATAGTAAATTATAGGTGCTGTCCCATCTACAAACATGAATTCATTCCCTGGACCCCACAAAGTGGAAAAAGATCACCCACCGCTACAAAGTGCTAACTGATCTCCAAATATATGAGCTGGAACCCATTCTTTGATACACACACACACACACACACTTATATTTAATATTCATTATTAGTATTTAAGAAATGAAATCAGAGTGCAAAAGCTTGTAATTAATATATAAAATCAAAATTCAGATATATTTGAAATAATTATCAGAAAAGTGTACTTAGTATTCCTCAGTCTAATAACATTTATCAATTAAAGATATAAGAAACAGTATTAATAAGCTTCGTAATGGTGGTATGTTATATGCTTTTGAATAATTCCAATTGTTTACATTTTACTGATTATTAATTAAACATGTGTTCACAAATACTAATGATTACAATTGAATAGGAAAAATTAACATACAGGAATAAGATTATACATAGCAGCATCAGGTGGAGCATTTATTACTCAAATGAGAATAAATAGTTTTGTCTCTGGATTTAGAAACAGATAGATGAATCTTCCCTTATAGTAAGTGGCTTAAATAGAGTGAGAAGTCCTAAGATACCAGTCACAATGAGTGACTAGAACATTATGAAAAATACATTTTATTCAGTACAGTAAAATAATTTAATTAGTCCCAAATTACAAACTGAGTGTTGAGATCCTCAATTCAGAGGCTTTCGTTGAAGACATTCAACAGTATTTCATAGCAGACTTTGTTTAAAGTTCAGGATTTTTTCCTATAGGGGAAAAGTGATTCAACTTGGTCTGAAAGAAAACCCGCAGGGCTTAGCTTTTCCAGTACAGGGGGAAAATATTGTGTCAATCTGAGCCAGAAGATTAAAATAAATTGCTTGAAAGTATATTACGATGAAACTACATTTGAGTCCCTATCACACTAAATTTTATAATTGGGAAATGAGTGAAGTACCATACATAACCACCGAACACCTTAGAATGTCTCTATTAGTAATTTTGACAGATGATTGGTACACATGTTATTTTCAGTGATTAAAATTAATTTAAATTTCATAGTTAATTCTTTGAAGCATGTGAAAATATATATGGTATTTAGAAAAATATATTTTCCTTGGAAACCTGAGACTACTCAGACAATAAAAGAAATCATGCCTCAGCTTTAAAATAACTTTATCATTTCCCCTCTGAGTCTGAAATATTTTAATTTTATCCTTAATATAAAATTATTAATTTTATAATAATTTGATCAAATACTATGGTTCCCTTTATGGATTATAAATCTTTTATTGCTAAATGAATGAAATGTAAGATCATAGAAGGTTTTATGCATATACATATGTCTCTCTGTATACATGTTGCTTTTATTGGCTAACGAATAAAGCTGTTTTATCCAGTATCTTAACAGAATAAATTCAGGCATGTCCTTTTACAGAGAACTTAAATGGAATAAACAGCTTATTACAAATTGTTTATTGGTAACAGACCTGCTGTGTTCCTGGAGCTGGAGCAATGAACTTGGCTTGCAGAGGTGGTGAACATACCTCTACCATGTTGGATGGGGGTCAAAGCCAACCAGCAGGACCACAGAGTTGGTCCTAGGCATGCCTTCTCAGCACAATAAAACAAAAACAAAAACAAAGAAAAAAAAGCACTCCTGATCAGAAAATGGTTACAGATACAAAATAAAAAGACAGATTCAGATAAAAAAAAAAACTCTGAATGAGTCACAGTGTTAGATAAATGTACATAAGCTTAGGGAAAAATGTATAGACAGTTATATAGAGAAATAATTTTAAAAATAAAACAGTTTTTAAAAAGACAGTAAAAGTAATATAGCAGAGTACAGAGAGTAATAGAATGGAGAGTAAAGAAAAAATATGCCACATTAAGACAGAATAAAGAAAAGAGTCTGAATTATGTATATTATTCTGTTTTCTTTGACTTATTTAACTACAGAGGGACATTTGATTCTAGGGGATGATAAGTTAAATCAACATAGAGATATTTTGACATCAAAATTTGAAACTATAGATATGCTATTTTGGAAAAGAGATTCTGCTTTTGTTTTCATTGAAGATGAGAACTGTGGATTTCTTCTAAGCTCATGTAATTTGATGGAATAAGACCCCATAAAAGATTTCTGTAAACCTGAAAAATACTTTGTTCAACAAACAGAGAAAACAATTTAGAGAAATTATGCCCAAATTCCCAAAATGATTCTTTACAAGTATTTCTTTTCATTTAAAGGGGAATATAATATAGAAATAAATATTCTACATTGGTATGGAATTTTGTTTATTTATGCAAATTTAGGTCAGCTTTGATATATGTATATTCTACTCTTGCTTAAGACATTATATTTATACAGCTCATTTAAAATATAATGTATAACTAAAATTATGGCTTGATAGATAATCATCTGTAATATTCAAAGTTGTAGTCACATTAGTTAGGTTTTTATAATTAAAGTGATATATTTATGATGGATGGATATGCTTCCAATCTTTCAAAGAACCACAGAATATGTCATTTACAATGTTTTAGGAACTTAGACTTTTCTTGACAGTGAGACATGTCTGCCTCTGACAATATCAATTCAGAGAGGTTAATAGACATTGAAAAAATTTGTTATGGAATTTGCCTGCAATGTGACAAGGCTTGTCCTATGGGCAAGAAATTGCTCTTGCCTGAACTGCTTGATGGTTTACTATAGACATATAGAAAAGTGACGGCTGAATTTTTCAAAAGATGGGATGCCATGGTCTTTCAAGATTCCTGATTCACAGAAGAAACTGCCAGACATTCTATAGGAAACAGAAGAAAGCAACTGACAAATTTTATCAGAACAAAGCAGAACATATCTTCAAATTTCATGCCTTCCTGAAAAGTTTTCCAGATATTATGGGCATCTAGGATGAAGATTTATGTCCCAATGTTACTAAAGAACTTTGGGTGACTATACAGGTAGGAAGACGTCTCTGTAAATTCTAGAGTTTTGGAGGTTGCTAATACTGAACTTCCTGTTTACTTATGTAATAATATATACATATGGGGTCTTTGATGGAGCTGAAGATAGATAATTATAGCTTTCCTTAGATATAATAAAATATACATATATTTTAGATTCATAAAAATAGGATAGATGATAGAGTATTTTCCATTAATTTGCCAAATGAAAAAGAACTAAATTTGGAACTATAATTCTTGCTTGATACCTGTTTTGTTATGTGTAATTTTACTATGTTAAAGTTCAAACCTTCCTTTTGATTAAACAGAAAGGGGGGATGATGTGGGATGTCCTTCTGTATATGTGTTGCTTTTATTGACTAATGAATAAAGCCGGTTTAACCAGTGGCTTAGCGACAAAATCCAGGGGGTGAAATCCAAATAGAGATATTTAAAGAGAGTATCCAGAGTCCAAGAGACTCCATGTAGCTTCCAAAGGAGAAAGATGCCCAGAACCTTTATTGGTAAGTAGCAGACTCATGGCAATACACAGATTAATAGAAATGGATTAATTTAAGATATAAAACCCACCTAGAGAGATACCCAAACTATTGGTCAAATAGTGTTTTAATTAGCATAGTTTCTGTGTGATTATTTAGGTCTGGGTAGTCATAAAATGAATGTGCAATCTCCATTTTCACATACATTTGACCACAAGGAGATTGTATTCTGTTTAGAGGAAAGGAGGTTTAAATTCTGAAATTCTCTCATTGGTTTTTACTGGTTTATTTTTTGTTTTGGAGACAAACCTGCTATATCCCTGGCTTTCCTAGAACTTGCTTTGTAAAATATTCTGTCTTTACGCTGGGAGATCCATCTGCTTCCGCCTCCTGAGTGCTATTATTAAAAGTGTGTGCCACCACTGCCTGCCTAATTCTCTTATTCTAAAGGCTATGCTGAAAGTTCAGCAATAGATGGTCAAAAAAAGAATGAATACAATGGAATTTTGGAGGTTTTTTGTCTCATAATATTAGTCAGGCCATTTTAATTTTTTTTGACTTTACATGCCAATTGTGTATACATTAAGGCTTCCTGATTTTGAATTGTTTTGGGTGCTTTACTGTGTAAATGGTCATGTCTATAGAACTATTTTTGTTTCTTGTGCTTTTTCTTTGGTTCTTCCTGATTGGTCATTTTATCATATTCTGACTTTTTGTTTTGGATTTATTTGAATTTATTTTAAAATTATTCGTTAGATGTCTATTTCTTTTTAGCTAGAAATAGAAAAGGTGTAGATCTGGATGAGAGGACAGGTGGTGAGGAACTAGGAGGAGAGAGAGGATAGGGAACTACAACCAGAATATATTATATAAAAATCTATTTTCAGTTATAGAAAAAATACAATTATCAATAAATGTGTAATAATACTAAAATGTATTTGTCTTAGGTACATAATTCTACTGCTTTACAGTTTTTATATTTTTAGTTTTTTCCTACATTTTATATTTCTTATATAGCTTTCTTGATTCCTATTACTATACAGGGATTTTTAAAACAAGGTGCTACAGATTGACACTGTGAAGTGAATTTCCAGTATAAAAATACAGGACTAGTTAATGATTGTACATAATTGCATGATTAGAGATTTGTGAAGGAATGGGATGGAATTTGGCAAATCTAGAGTCAAATTATCCTGGGTTGTCTTTAAAAACAAGTCTTTATATTCATTGTCAGTTGTCGTTGTCTAGCTCTCTCTCTGTCTTTCCCTACAGTGTGCATGTACATGCATGCATGAGAGAACCTGCATGCATATGTGTGCTTGTGGAGGCCAGATATAGATGTTTAGTTCTCTAACCACAGCCTCCATATTTCTTTTGAGATATAGTCACTCCCTGAATCACAATGCTTACAGTTTGGTTTGGCTGGCTGACTATTCAGCTCTGTGGAGCATCATGTCTTTTGCTTTCACCAGCGATATTGTTTTAAGCCACTCACAAGAACCCCTGCCTGTTTCTAGATATACAATTTACCTATTTTTCTCTTCTTATGCTAATTCTCTTTTTAAAATTCTGCAAGACATATCATAAACCTTTACAAGAGCTAAAACTCATTTTACACTGATTATAAATCAAGATGTAAATTTGATCTAAAACCAATAAATGCTCAAATCATCTGTGTTATTTACTTATATCTAAACAGCTTTATTATAATGACTCCAAAATGAAATACAATTAACCTGGTCAATATATCAAATTAAAAATGAATAGGAAGAAATACTTTAAAACATCAGATGTTTTATTTTACCATTTCTAATAATTAAACTGAAGTCAAGGCCATATCCTCTTTCTCTGTATGTACACATGAGGCCTTGAAGAATAAGAACTAACTTTTAGAGAAATAAGTCGGATAAGTTGGATCTTAATGATGTTTGTCATTAAGTGTTTCATATATGCTAAATTGATTCCAAATTAGTTATTACTGAAATTGTTGTTGTAATATTAATCATATTTCTAGAGATTAATTTGCAAATCTACTGACCAACTGTAGATTAGTAAAGCCCGTGGAGGTTGTTTTCCTTTCCTGCTTCTAGAGTCAATTCATTCTGCTACACCATGGTGGTTCTCTTTATTATATGGACATCCACTGCTACTTGTATGCATAAATGGATAACTGAAGATGTGTTCCTTTTTTCAATGACTGATTCATGAAGCAGCTTTGGAACCCCTGGGATATCATACTGAGCTAATGAATTTTTCATTAGAGGTCCTATTATAAACGTTTTATCTCCTGAGCAAATACCTAAGTGCAAATCTAACATTCACTGAGCAGCCTACTGTTCGTTCTTATGTTAATGAGGAGGCTAATTGCAAATTTCCCTGGTTAATCTCAATGTCAATTATTCATGAACCCCTGACAACCAATATGACATTTCTGAATGACAGCTCTCAATCCTTTTGTTTACAAGTTCAAAATATGTGCAGGTATTTTATAAGTCATTAAACATTAAAGTTACTAGAAAGTGGGTTTAAAAGCAAAATAAAACTCTAAAATTATAAACTTAATGTGTTACTTTTGAATTTATTTGTGGCTAACACAGTTTGCGATATAAAGTTGCTTCTCTCTTGCTTCAAAAGAAAATTGAAAAACATCTTTTCAAACGTTTTATAATTATATTATTTTATTAGCATTTTTGAATAACAAATGTGCATTTTCAAGAGGATTCTACCTGATTGAGGACGATAATTATGCCTTTTCTTCCTGAATGATAAGATTAAATTATAATAGAAATTATTACAAGAATACTAAGTGAATTTTGTATTCATAATGTTTTTGTATCTTTTGTCGTGTGTTGCTGTTCCTTTATTGTTTTTGCATTTTCTTATTGGTTATCTCTGATTACTCTCCTTTTGATGTTTGAATTCCTGATCTTCCTTTTAGATGAACAATTTAACTTTAGCAGTAGTATTCTTTATACTCAGAGGTTCTGAGTATTTGCATATCTTAGGAGACAATTCTTTGTAACTGTCCCTGGAGTTTCTAAGTTCCCAAGCATATTTTAATTATTCCAAAGTTTACAGTCTTATAGGCATCATATTCAAAGTATATGCTTTACACTTCTGTATTTTGATGGTTAACAATTTTAACCCTTTATACAGTTCTATTAGCTAGGAGACAGGTTTCTTTTCTTTCTTATATCTGTTTCCAGAAATCATCTAACTTAAACATATGTGTTATACTAACAATAGTTAAAAATTATCTGAATATGACTATTAGGGCAACAATATCAAAACATCTTAAAACAATAGATGACTAAATGTCAAGATAATACACACAGAAAAGATATATGTCCTCCTTCCTCTGTGAATTGTCTGAAGTGAAAAGAATAGACAGACAGACAGACAGACAGACAGACAGACAGACAGATATAGATAGGTAGACAGTTCTATAGGAAAACCACTCTGCAGACAATTACCCAGTGACTTGGTGTGATTAGGAATATTTATCTCTTTCTTTAATTATTATTGATAATATATGCATCATATAATTATATAAATGCAGACTGATTAGTTCATTTAATATTGCTTGCATATAATATATACATATATTGTGTCCATAATTGATATAATAGAAATATTATATACATTAGGGCCAATAAGCTAATCATTTGATATTGAAAAGTTGTATGAACTTAATGACTGACAAAAGGTATTTATCTTACCCAAAGACCATTTTTTCATTGTTTATTCAGTTCCAAGGAATCCAGACATTTAAACATTATTCTTAATAAGTGAAAGAGAAATGATAATAACTAGAGAAAAACACTGAATAACTTTCCTTTTATCTAGTATTGAGAATACTGCTAGCACAATACCTATATTTGTTTTATCCCATATACATCAGAAAAATAATAGTTTCTTCATTGATGTCTTGTCCCACATTTCAATGAAACATTTTTTAATTTGTAAGACATTGACCGGTGATCAAAGCTGTCTCTATATTGTAATCTGATTGTGAATACTTGGTTTCATCACCTCTTCTATGGCAAATTAACTATAAAATTGGATGTTTATAACAATGCTGAATTTGGTTAATATTTTATAGCAAGGCAGTTATTAAACAACTTAGGATAAATCAATGACATTGCAAAAGATAGAGATAAATGAATACAAGACACAGTAAAGATAGAATGGCCATGTAACTTCAGTGTCCTCCTTGGGTATACTACCTACCAAGCCCACCATGAATTTAGCAGTATGGAATTTCCCAACCACTTAGTGTGTATCATATTTCCCTTCTACAACTTTTACAAATATTGAAAACGCATGTTCAATCTAAGATACATGCTAAAACTCATTTTCTTTCATTCATTCATTCTTTCTTTCTTTCTTCTTTCATTCTTTCTTTCTTTTTATTTTTCACAAATGTCTCTCTTTGTAGAGTTTGGAAGGCAAAATGAATACAAGAATACACATAAATAAATGTGGCATTTTTTCATTTGATTATCTTTTTTTATTTTTAAAACCTTATCAGCTGCTCTTCTATAAGGTCCAAAGTATTCCTCAGCAACCACATGGTAGAAATCAGCCATCTGTAATCCCAGTTCTAGATCTATTTGATCACAACCCAGAAATTGCAAGGCTTTCTATGTGTGGTTTTCTATATGCTTATTTAATTTTATGTAAAAATATTAACATATGAAATAATATTTAAGATTGTAGACAACAATGTTACGTTTTCTTCCTTTAACTTTTGTTGTAACTGAGAAAAGATGTAAAGACAAATGTATTAGAGACAGATGAATAATCTGACCTACTTGAAATAAATTCCATCAACTCAGATCCTTAAAACAAACAAACAGGTCTGCGAGGTCCCCTGGCCAGCAAGGGCACTGATACTGCAGCAAGCCCATCCATC
>LOEQ01010963.1:5516-33415 GCA_001685075.1 Bramus lutescens
GGGGAAAGCAGGATAACATTCTTTTCTAACATGTTTTAAATCCAAAGATAAGGATATACCATTTTATTTCCAAAGAACACTGCCTATATTTAAAAGTAAGGCCGTTAAAGCATCTAAAAGAGTTTCAAATGCCATGTCTCATACACGTCTTCTTCATTCCCAAGCTGTCGTGTGGGTAAAAAAAAAAAATCACACTTATTGGAGAAACACAGTAATGACAGCTCAGAGGCTAAGGCTGAAACTTCAAAGTAATTGAACCATTTGACCACTATTTACTTGCCCAGAATTTCTCCTTAGAAATGACCCTTTGCTAAAAGCCTATGTTCTTGTCCCAGGCTGAATTCATAGCCTTTCGGATATGCTCTGTGTGCACTAAGGCTTGCTCCAAAACTGACGCTATGTTACCTTCTTGACTCCTGGGTAGCATGGCTTTCATCCAAACTCTGTGATTGTCAGGCAGAAGCTCACATTTGAATCACTTAGAATGTCATGAGTTATGAGGGCTCCACACCCACATGTTCTAGTTCAGAAGGCATCTGATGGGACCAAGGATTTTAATTTCAAGGGTACCTCCAGCAATCATGATAAGATTAATCAAAGGCCAAGTTTTCGTTTGAAATTCCCGTGTCCCAAAGGTAGGTTATTTCCCACAAATCATATTTTCTGTCCCCTAATTATATAAACTGTAGCTTCCTTTTGAAGACCTGGCATCTCATTCATCAATTATGTCTCTAGGGCAGTAATGTCCAGTAGAAATACCATTTGAGCTACCAGGGTAAAATTCATTCATTCATTAATTCATTCACCTACTTACTTACTTATTTACTTATTTATTTGGATTTCTTATTGTTTTGGGAAGAGTAAGAAATGATCTCATGTAGCCCAGGCTGTCCTCAAAATTGCTATGTAGCTGAGGATGACCTTGAACTTCCTTTCTCTACCCCCTGAATGCTGGGGTTTCAGTTTAGGCAATATCAAGCATCCCACATGTTAGGTAAGCATTTACCAATTGAGCTCAGCTCTATTCCCACACACATGAATATAAATTTTTAGCAGCCATATTAAAAAGGTAAAAGATTAAGTCAATTTTAATCATACACATTTATATAAATATGATGTATTTAATAATATTTTTATTTAGCTCTCCATCAACATATATATGATCAGCATGAAGTATCAATGAGCATTTCACCTTCTCTTAGTCTTTGAAATTTGATGTGTGCATTTTTAGACTTCAAGTGGATTGCTCCCTGAAGTACTCACGTCTCCAGTACTGCCTCACCACACCTGCCCAGTGTCCTCTGCAGTGGACAGCTACAGTCTTAGAATTTCAGGATCAAAGGAACTGGAGCAGCAATGTTGTTCCTTGCTCTGCCCCTTGCTCTGCCTGCCCTTACTAGATTTCTTCAGGTTCAAAATATGCCAGCTGCTCTAACAAGTTGATGTCAAATTTTAAAAAGAACCATATCATTAGACATATACATTGATATTAAAATGCATGTTAGTATCAGAATTTATTCTTTCTTCTTACACACAGAACTAAATATAAATTGCCATGATGCCTTCCTCACTATAGAGCTTTTAACATATATTTTAATATATTAAATATATTATTTATATTATACATAAATAAAAATTAAATTATATATTTTTTAATATAGACTACAGCTGTATACCCTGGTCCTCCCTGATCATTAGGAACTCCTCCCACTAGCAAAGCAATCCATGTTAACAGTTCCGTATATATGTGTCTCCTTATTCTCCCCAACCTTCTGGAATCATCTATAAATGTACACACAAGCGTCTGTTTGTCTACATTTGTCTATTAAACTGGGATCACATTGCACCCACTTTCTGCATAGCTAGATTCTAATTCAATAAGTCTTAGGATCTTCATTAGTCAGCTGCAAGTTACAGTTCTTTCCTTCTAATGACTGCAGAAGAACCAATAGTGTAAGATAGCAAAATGTGCTCAAGACGTCTGTCATCAATGAAAAGTTACATTTGATCCTTTGTCAAGCAGCAAGTAAAAGCTGCAAAACTTCTCACTGCATACCAATTTGTATGCAATGTTTCTTTGTACCTATTCTCCCTTTATCTTAGTTTGCAATCACATTTCTAATCTTTAGCCTGAACTTTTTCTTACCACACTTTCTTCCTTTCCTCCCAACAAGAGCACTGACCATTAGTGGTCTCAGGAATTCATTGGAAGCCATTTCCTAAAAATCCCTGCAAAGGGCACACACCGGTGTCTACCCGCTTAGCTCTCTCTGGAGAGCCACTATTCAGATATTTTATTCACTTGTCTGCTTTTTTGACAAACGGTAGACAAATCTCAATCCACATAAGTAGAAGAAATTTCCTTATTTATACTTTAAATTGTAAAAAAAAAAGACAATAAATTAAAGGACATGAACTTGAGAACCTAACCAATGTTACTCAGATTGCAGCTCCAGTGATAGCAGTGATCAGAATGACAGAAAGCAATAACTATTCAATTTTACTCTGCAACAGGGTCAGTCTTGGTACTTTCCAGATGAAAATTTATTTGTCTATGGAGTAATTCTCTTTTGTTATTATGATTCCCCTCTACATCTAAGGGCATTCAGTTCCCACAGCCAATGCCCACATAGGATTGAGATAGGAGTTGTCTAGTTCCAGGATCTTAATTATCTGCTTTACCTGTCTCTTTGAGTTTTGCCATTCTCATATGTAAATAGAATAGTACTGTGAGAACCCTGCCTCCGATAGCTGTGAGAAACATGGTCATGATTTGAAAGTCATTCACAGTTCTAATGAAGTGGGACACTCATGCTTCAGTGTGGAAAATTTGACTAAGCAGATGGCCAGGCTGGCGAGCTAGAGACAGCTAATACTGAACCAGAATGTCGACCTGTGCCTAGAACTGGCTGGTTAGCCTGTCTTTAGAATAAGAGCGGCTACCTTTCTCTTTTGTGTCTTGGCCACTTCTTCTTCTCTAGGCTTCACCCTTTGCAATCGACTTAACTGGAACACCAAACAATAAATCTTATGTGCTAAAGTGCCAGAAAAATCTCTGGAGTTCTTGGGCTGAAATCTGTGTGGGAGTTTGGCAATGTTGAGTTTTCAAATAAAATGATTAACAGTCACCTTCAGGGCAGCCTCTGAGAAAATGATCCTTCCTGAATTTTGCCACCTTAATCTAAGGAAGCTTTTTGTTTTCAAGTTTAATCAAAAGGGTTTGAAAGTAACATAGGGATTAGTGATTGAAAGCAGGTGGAGAGAGGCATCTAGTCCAATGTTCCTGTTGGCAACTGGAATGCCATCCCTTTTCTCTGGCTATGCCGAAAAATGCCCCCAGGACATGTCACGAGGAAGGGCTAAGGCATTTCATTCCATTTTAACTGTGCACATCTCTAATTGCTGATTTTATTATCAACATTTTTCCAAGATTCTAATAACTGAAAATAGACCCACCTGATCAGAAAACTATTTTCTTTTCCAGGGCACAATAAGTCCCATCAGATTTGGTGAAGCAGAGAATTAAAATCAGAGGGAAAGACATAATCCAATCCAATTCAATTGCAAACCGAAACTCACAGCCTACTATTCACTGAAACAATGATTTAGATGATCTGAGAAATAAATATAGGATGTTTATGGCTTCACACAATAGAAATTAGCCTCACTTTTGTGGCAGGAAGATCATTGACAACTAATTTCTAAAAGATAACAAGTGTTGATATTGAACTTTCAAATCAAGGCTAGAGATTGGAATAATCAAAAGAGGACAATTAAACAGTATAAAGTTATTTTCAGAATTTTCGAGGAAGCCGTACTACTTTATTTGATCTTGTTTTGTCTTTTCGAGTCAGGGTTTCTCTGTAGCTTTGGAGCCTGTCCTGGAACTAGCTCTTGTAGACCAGGCTGGCCTCGAACTCACAGAGATCTGCCTGCTTCTGCCTCCTGAGTGCCGAAATTAAAGGTGTGCACCACCACCACCCGGGAAGTACGTTATAAACATAAAGTGCAGATAAAGATTACCTGGCCAGCCTAACTTTCTGAAAAATATCTGCGTTGATAAGCAATATAAATAAGGCATTGCTTCCTGAGGCATCTCCATGCCAACCCGGCTGTCTTCTATGACTTCTATGCTGCTGCCCTTTCGACCATCTGTGCCTCCTGAGGACCAATCCCACTCTTGGGAAGAAGTTCTGTGAAGCTCTTTCTTTAAGGGGCCATTTCCCTGCCTCACAGGTGAATTTTATAGCTAGAACCCTCCCCTTCCCATTCAGCTGTTCTACCACTCACCGCCCCCATGCCTCCCATTCACCCCAGAATCTTAAATAGCCAAGTTTTTTACTTCTCCTGCAATCTCATCTTCCCGGATATTGTCAAACCTTGAAAGAAATGAGCAGTGGCTCTTCTTTTCAAGACGATTGCTTTCTGAGATGGAACAAGCAGAAATTGTTCTGTCCTCCACATCTCAATTTCTCATTAGCTGTGAGACTTTGGGAAAGTCACTTGATATTTTTATGCTTTTGTGTCTCACCTGAAAAGCAAGAAAAAATAGTTCAGTGGGAGAGAAAATAAGATAATCCACAAAGATCTCCTAGGAAGTATTTAAAAGTCAAGGAGAAATGTCACTTGCCTGTAATTCCAGCACCTGGGAATCTGAGGCCCAAAGGTCTGGGGTTTGAGGCCAAGCTGCACTATGCAAGTGTGACCTTGTCTGGGAAAAAGAAAAAAAGTAAAAGAAAGGAAAGAAAAGATGATTGGAGCAATGTTTGCTGAACTGAGAAGTATCCAAGGGTTCTGGACATTAGTGGAGCTAATATAAGAGAAATGTGTACCGGTTTAGCAGGTATTTTTAGTGTCTCAGAACAAATGAATGATCATAAGACAGTGGCTAACATTTAGGGTGAAGAAAAATACTCTGAAATTCATCCTCATGACACCCTACACATCTTCTATCTCCCAGAAAAGCTACAAAAGCCAGAGATTCATATTTTAACCTTTCTTCCAGCTGGGGTGAGCACTTCATGGTGTACTACAGCTAGATACATCTGCCACAGATCCCATCAGGACTGGTAGAGTAGGAGGTTATGTGTTCTAGCAACAGAATCCAGAGACCCATGCTGGTGAAATTGATGGGTCACCTGCTCTTTCTGTGGCCAAGGTAGGTCTTCATTGATCCCTATCTGTACTTTTTGATCCTTGCTTCAATTGTCTTATCTCCAGCTTTGTTTTGCTACTGCAGATATTGACCAGATACAATTTCCTCCAGTAAGTTAAATTATCCAAGGCCAGTTTTGTTGATACCAAATTGGTTCCTGCTTGCCCTCCACAACACAGTATCTCAGTTATCTTGCATGTAGTTCTATGGGATCCCAATATAACTGTCTGTCTAATATCCACTTCAGCTCTCAAGCTCTTTCCTTTCACTCCCTCTAAATGAAATTACACCATCTCCTTTAGGATTTTATTTCCTATAAGGGATAATCTAATCTGGTCATTAACTCAAGCCCATGTACTAACTGCTGAAACCAATGTAAAAGTTAAGTCAGCATTTTGGCTGGCATGTTTAATGTCTTAGAACAACAAAGGAAAGAAGTTCTATCTTGTCATCATACAATGCCAAAGAGTGTAAGGTGACGGGACTTTTCAACAGCAGAAAACCCTCGTCTGCCAAGATATATCTTCTAGTTCATCCACAAGTGTCTGTAGAGAGTCACATTGTGACAGCAGTAAAATTTACATTGGTATCTTTACTTGCACTCTGTCTGTCTCTCTCTCTCTCTCTCTCTCTCACACACACACACACACACAGAGAGAGAGAGAGAGAGAGGGAGAGGGAGAGAGAGAGAGAGAGAGGGAAGGAGGGAGGGAGGGAGAAGGAGGGAAGGGGCAGGAAGGGAAAGGAGAGAAGTATAAAATCTTTACATAACAAATGACCCAGAATCTTCAGCCATAAACTAGTAACATACTAATAATATATGTTTGACAACTGACTGAGAAATGGAGATTGGAAAAGGTGGAACTAAAACCCTGATTTGTAGCATTTTCTGATCTGCTCTGCATTGTGTAAACACATCTACCATGTCCAGTTTGAAGCCACTGAAATTGTGTTAATAAGAGCATAAAATTCTTGGCTATTTCATGATCTCTTCTTGCATTTCAGTATCTGACTGGTTTCCCAGCAGTTCCTCACTAACTTCTTGTGTGTGCCACTGGTCATACTGGTCTTTTTGACTTTCCAGATGGTTTGCACTCCACTCCTACTTTATTCAAGGTCCTCCACTGGACTGTGTCAGGTTCTCTGTCTGTGCTTTCCCTCAGAATACTTAGTCAGGTTATATATCATTGTGTGGTGTGTGGCATAGCAAGTGAGCATTAGCTATGCAGCGATGTGCGATCAGATAATTTTCCTTCCCCATTGCTCCTATGCAGTCTTTTGTAAGGGAAATTTGGGGGATTATCAGAAAACTTCACTGTCTGAGTACATCTTGCTGGTCCACATAACCACAAATACTACAGGAATCCTTCTATGTTGTGCTTGTTTTCTTAAAATCTTGTATTATCAAAGCTAGAAAAAAAAACTGTTCCAATTGCTTTTTATCTGATCACAAGATATTCTCTGCATGTACATCGCAGTACCTTGGGGAAGTTGGGATGGGATGATGGGAAGATGTGATCCCCAACAATAGAGTTCTTGACTTGCCTCAGTCATTGCTCCAGAGAATTACAGCTTTCACACTTGCTCCTTCTCTTCTTTATAAAATTTCTCTTGAATGGTTTTGAGTGAAAAAAAAATTGAAGTTAGTTTTGGTTTTATAGATATGCAAAATAAATATTCAAAGAAGTATAGAATAGTATGGCATATTATTCACAGATCTCATGGGGAAACCGTCTCCTGGTTTTAACAGTCTCTCGTCTCCTTCTTCCCTCCTCGCTCAGTCTCAGCAAAGAATCCAATTTCCAATTCTATCACATTTTCAAAAGGTTGAATTCTTTCCAATACTATACCACATGCATCTCCCATTTGCATTCAGGTAACAAAGTGTCTAAGATCACTCTCCTTGTCCTAGCTCATTTTCATTGTGATTCTTTTCACAGTGCACACAGCATCAGTAGAAACTTCACTGCTACCTTGAGAAAAGCCCTATGGTCCACACATCTTCTCCATAGAAGACTTCCTTAGTTTTGAAACAAATTATGCTCTTAGACCCTATATAAATACACAACACAAAACCAGTACATAAATAATGATCTGAAGAAAACCAGTCTTGCTTCTTTCTGTCCACATCACCTTTCCTACCTCAATATGCAACTGAAATGCTTCAATCTACTAGAAATCTACATTTTGATCAGAAGTTCAGAATAAGGGACAAAAAAATACTAGACAGCTCAGTTCTAGAATACTATTTCTTTTTCTGAGCAACTAGAAACCTCTTACAGGCCATAAAGATTTTACTTCATATCTCAGTGGTTTCACGTTCCGGACATATAACCTCTGGCTAGTCATTTTCTATCTCTGAGATGGAATTATTAGAGGAAAAGCATGTGCCTTCTATAGGTTATTGAAAAAACAATATGAGGCAGGTTGTGGCATAAAGTAAGTGTTCAACAAATTATCACGTTTCCACCTGTAAGTGAATACTATAGTTCTGGCCCTCATAATCAGATAAGGGCTTATCTATAGATTCAGTAACAAATTTGCCTCTGGCAAACACAAAAGTAGCTCATTCACCCTATTTTATTCAGCTAAACAAACTACATATTGAGTTCTTAATATCTGTTAGACACAGCATCATGCCTAGACTGTAAGAAATAACAGATATACAGTTCTTGCCTTCAAGAGGTTGACTGTACAACCCATACCTGAGGTAAGAGCTTACACATTTTAAATATTTTTATGAGAGAAAATATGAGCACATGGTCAAGTATCAGTTCTTTGAGAAGAGAGAGAGAGAGGAAAGAGCAGAGAGAGGGGTGTCTTCTCTGCCTCTAGATTGCAGAATGAGTGCCCATTTGGTTACTTTTCCTCTCTTAAGCCACCACGTTCTGAGAGTTATTGTGGTGTCTTATCCTCTGTCTTATCCTTCTGCATTAAATGATTCTAATCCTTCAGCGTTCCCTCGGAGGTCCTATCTGCCCGCCCTCAGTTTAATCATTTTCACTGTCTCTTCTGGAGTTTTTCCAAGTCCTCCACATCCCAATGTGTTGCTTTGTCATTGAGTTCAGTCTTCTGAGCAATTTATCCCGTCATATATACAAAGGAAAAATGAGAGCAACCTCCAAAGAGGAGGATGGTAAGTAGAAGCAAGGACAAGGACGATTGCCTAAGTAAGGGACTCATGGAGAACACTGACACCCTCAACGAGAATTAGCACTTACTGTCACCAGTAGTAGGGAGCAGTCTAAAACCGGAACAGTTTTTAAATAGTGCCAACCATTCTACTCACAATTATCTAAATTGCTTTTAAGTGTATAACTTTTAACAGCAAACTCGAGACTTGCTGCAGTTATATCTGAGAGTATCAGAACAAGACCAACAAAACCTCTGAAGTACAAAAGTTAAGGAGATCAAACCAGAGTGCAGAATTTGGTAAAAGGCCTCTGGCCATCAGGTAGACACCTGAGCACTGACTACATTCCCAAACAGTGACTTTGGCAAGTCTTGGTACATGCAAAAGATCTTTCATTTCTGTTCAATCCATCAGCATATTAATATTTCTTGGGCTGAAAATGCAGCAAGCTCTAAGTGATCTTAAGAAATAACAGATAGAGGTTAATCAAATGCATGCCTATCACAGCATGCTACCAACACAGGCAGAAAGAAGAAAATACAAAAAACAGAACTCTAGTAAAATATCCCTTCCAGACATAAATGACTTGCAAGGCATCTCTTTTCATACATTCTATCTGCCTTCTGTTGTAGCAGTGAGTTTTTCCAGCACTCTGAGAGACAGCAGCACATCTATGAGTGTACGTGTGCACACACACACAAGAGAGAGAAAAAGACAGAGTGTGTTATGTTTCTTCCATCACATTTCCAAATCCTCTAAAGAAACTGCGAAGATTCCTCCTATGTCTGCCTGTTGCTTGCACATCTTTGTATTTGAAACCATAATTTAAAAACAAAATGTTTTTTTCTCCTTCTGGAAAAGCTAAAATATATGCTTAGAGTGAAAGTCTTGGTTGTGTGTAGGGTGGGGTGGGGAGAGGAGGAGGGGACGCAGGGACCAAGCATTAGTCTTCTGGGCTGTTTCCAGGCAGACATTGTTGGACAAGTCTAGTGCTGTTTCTGAAGCTACTTGGACCCCTACAAAACCCTGTCTGGCCAAAAATTGGTTGAACTGGCAGGTGTCTGTCAGGAGACAGCTCTGAACACTAAGCATGAGAGATGAAGCAATATTATGGGACACCCTTCCTGAAAAGTTCTCCAAAGACCCCTCAGATCTAGGAGAACCCCTCAGATCTAGGTTCAGAAGTAACTCATGGTTTGGAGTTGAATTGCCCCCACATAACTGTAGATACACAAGTAATAAAGTCTATCAACTAATTCCTTAAACCCTCAGATACATACATTTAATGTTGTGATTGTGAAATAATCAACACTTGAAGATAGCCAAGAATTTATCATAGAATCAGAATAAGAAAAGGTCTCATGGGTGCAAGCAAAAAATCAAGAGTTACTTATTACTGGATTGAGCTGATCTATCACCCCACCCTTGACAATTCCCCTTGTTCAGCCATGGATGCCTTGTAGCAGAGTGAGAGAAAGGTGTTTGCACACAAACACTGTTGCTGAATTATACACGGTGACAAGCTCTAAAACAAAGGGGCTAAAAACCAAAGCATGCTAGTTGTTCCTTAACAAATATACACTATAACTCAGCAGCTATAATTTTTGCAAAAGGAAGCCTCCACTAACGAACTGGCACTAGAAATAGCCTCTGATTTCATTTGTTTGGCAGTAGAGAAAGTCTTATAAATTCTAAAAAACTTGAGAAAATGAAAGCAGGCCATTGATAGTGACATGTTACCAGATTGCCATATAGTTAGTGATTATGGCAAGTTGCCAAAACTGATGGCTTAACAAATCGTTACTGGGCACAACCCAGCATTCCCTTCTTTACCCAAATGTGTTCTTCATAGACTTAACACCAAATAACTCCTAAAAGCCAATAATTTTGTACTATCTCTCTGAAATCCACTATGGGAAGCCATTTTTTTAAATACAGTTTCTATTTGAGAAATAATTCGATGGGATATTAGCATCCCTATATGAGAAGGACTAAAAATAATATGAGAATGCTTCATTAAACACACACACACACACACACACACACACACACACACTCATCCATCTAGAAAAAGCAGGAATCATTTGCTACATAGCTTTGTGAAACTTGAAAAATTAAAATAAAATTTCTGTTGACTTTCAAAAGCCAACCATTTAGGTCATTCTTTTTTTTTAAAAAAAAAAAAAGAAAGGAGAAAAAGATAGCCAGCAGATTAAAGGAGTTCCATTTATAAAAAATCAAATGAACCTCTAACAAAGCTTGTTTAGGGACATGAATAAATCATCCATCCATGAATTATTCATTGTTATCAAGAAACAAACTGGAGATTCCAGGAACCAGGCAGGATCTGGTGAGTGAACAAGTTCATCTCACACCCTCCACAGAAAGGGAGAAGACCCCTGCCATGGGTACTGTCATGTGAGAGCAACCACGCCAATTCTCCGTTCATGAGACATTTTGTCACCTTGGTGTAAACCCAAGGACAAAGCAAATAAAGTCTAGTCCACAATGGGCTCAGTAAGTAGACAATAATCAGGGTTTTCCCCAACCCTGTCTGTCTGTCTGTCTCTCTCTCTCTCTCTCTCTCTCTCTCTCTCTTATTCTTGTTCCATCTGTCTCACTTTAATACACATAGGAAATATGAGATGTGCGCTATAGATGATGGGGTTGACTCTGACTTGACTCTGAAGGGGTTGACTAGAAAACTCCTTGATAACAAGCTGTTGGCTCAGTCTGACTTCATTAACAGATGGGGTGGGCTTATTCTTGGGAAAGAAAAGGAGAGGGTGGAGGGGAGGCTCCCAGATTTAATGCTCTAACCAATGCATGCGTGTGTGTTCCAGGTCCAAACTGCTTTGCCGGAACTACAATAATTCCAGCTGGCATTGAAGTGAAAGTGGACGACTGTAACATCTGTCATTGTCACAACGGGGACTGGTGGAAACCCGCTCAATGTTCGAAGCGCGAATGCCAAGGCAAGCAGCCTCTGTAGGACAAATTCCCGAACAGTTACCAGTTCTAGGAAGGGATGCTATGGTTTCTACATGGCACATGTTTAACACTCAACAAAATGAGCAAACAAACTCCTGCCAGCTACAACAGGGTCACCAGCAAAACCTTCTGGAGTTGACAAAGGTGATTATTTTATGAAGAGGAAGTTTCTCTCTCTTTCTCTTGCTATATAAAATATACATGGCATATAGCTATCTAAACCACTTTTGTAATTACCAATGCTTGATAGTGACTTGACAACCAAGATTTTCTGTGACAAGAAGGAAAACCACCTTGGACAGGCTCCCTCCCAGATGATGCCTGTGACCTGCCAGTTAATGTCCCTTGACTTACTACATTTTCACTCTTCTGTGCATACTACATTTTTCTCTTGTGTGTTTTCTACCTTTGGAACCTAAAGGGGTCAGGATTGACTGCACAGTAAATTTTTGTGTTACATCAGAAGTGTTTGATAAAGAAACATTTTGGGGAAGTGTCCTTCCAGAGGGGAACAGTGTAAGAGTGTTCAAGCCATGGTTCTCTTGGGGGCAATTATCATGTCTGTAGGCTAAGAAACAAAGTTGCAGACTGAGGTGAGGAACGACTATTCTGTCCAATATGTTGGGGATCACTTTTGATTCATACAAAACCACACATTTCATATATAAAACTTTGAAACTGCCAATCAGAAACAAGTAGATGAAGAACACCATGAGTTGACTGGAGAACCCAAAGAGACAAGTATTTGAAGCTGTGGTATATAATCACCAGACTTCTTCATGATGCAGTCTTTGAGTTTGGTTTATAATTAAATACACCACAAAACCCATCTTGTCACCAGGCAATATAAATACCAGAACCAGGGTGAGTAGCCTCACTGTGAATTAATCTTTCTAAACACTTCTAACTTTCAAGTTCCAAATTGGCTGAAAGCCAGCCCTATACAGCAGTTTTTATGGTTCGGGACTGTGTTTACCATGTTACAGTAACAACCACTCAGCCCTAAATCTAAAATCCAGATTCAGGACACTCTTTCCACCTTAAGTGCTGATGTAAATTAAAGATTAGGGTAGAGTGAGTCTTGCACAATACAATTTCATTAGTTGAATATTTTTAATGTTGTATATATTAGATACTGAACTATTAAAATGAACTCTTGAAGAGTCTCAAGGTTGCCCTGGTAATGCTGCTAGTATAACAATGGAAAAAAAAACAATAATAAAAGAAATCCACAGGATATCTGATGCCACCTTCAGTGGAGTGCAAAGTTCACAGTTCAGAGACCACATGACCGAGTCATTTATTCCCACTTTCCATCCTAAAACCCCTGGTGCAGGTCTAACGGGGAAATTTCAAAGTTTTCTTCATATCCAGTTTTCTTTCCTTTTCCTGTTTTCTGCTCCCAAACCCAGTCTGCTTTGTGTGGCTTCTGTGGAGAGACACATTACACAGAAAGGTGTCTCAATCTCAGTCTCTGACATTTGGGGCCAGATTAGTAGGGGCTATGCTACACATTTTTAGGATGCTAAGTGGCATTCCTGGAATTCTTCTGCTAGGTCCAGGATCATCCACCCAGTTATATCAACCAAATGTCCTCAGACATTGCCAAAAGTCCTCAAGGGGTGCGGGTGGGGAACAAAATTTTACCTGATGAAAGGCTCTGTCATTTTTGCCATATGACATACTGGACAGTTGCAACTGCACACACATGGCTTTGTTGAGGCCCTGAGCCCTTTAGATCATATACAAACAGCAACCCCATGGTCAACCTCTCCCCCATCACGTGGCACTTCTAAGAGCCACTCTCTGGGCATCAGTTTCTATAGTCTTGTAAATTAGCTTTCTCACCTAAAGTTGTCGGCCTCTCCTCCCTGGAAGCACCACCTGTCATCAAGAAAGACTTGTCATTTCCAAAATGAATGTGATGACGAGCCAGACCTGACACTTTTACACACACTCTGTGCTTGCATTGTGATACAAATAACCATCCTGGCACCATCCAAGGAAGAATATCCAGCCGCCTTCCTTTAGACCGCCAATTTGCTGCAAGGTTGGTCCCTTTCAGTTGCCACTGTGGATACATCACAGAGACAGCCATGAATCATTCATGAGCAATTCTGCATGATTTATGCCTGCACTCAAAAGCAAAGGCACTGCACACTTCAGCCTGTGTCTAGACAGAGTTGTACTGTACAGCTTTTTTTGCCCTGAGGTTGCCTATTGACAGTCCCCCAAATCCACATTATTGAGAGGAAATACTAGTATTATTATAAATAATACTATTATTATTATTAATGACAGAAATAGATCTAAAACTGAAAATGTCACTAATAGAGCCATGTTGCATAGACCCTTATTGATTATTAAGGAGTTACTATGTCCTTGTGAGAAAAAAGAATGTGAAACTTGGAAGCCAAGGTATAGAAATGTTGCATCAAAGTCTAAGACCATTAATACCCACAGCAAAGATTTGGTGGGATAGATTGGAACAACCGCCGAGATTCTTCAGAGTTCTCTGCAGGCAGTCCTTCAACGGCCTCTATTACACACTTGAGAAGGGGATTCTCATCACTGCTCATGCTGGGTTGGGCCTGGTTTCTTTTGTCTGTTTTTTATTCTTTTGTTTCTTTCCATTTTGCTACAGCATTTCCTAATACTCCCTATCACCAATGCTTTCTCTCTTTTAGAGAGGGACAAGCCTGTACTGTGACAGAATTTCTCATAAACTGATAAGCATTTAACAACTTCCTTCTAGCCAGGTCACTGAGTTATTCTTCCGCAAACTCTGAACATCAGAGTTCTTCTCGTCTCATCATTTGTTGCTGTTGTTGTTATTTCTTTTGGAGGCTTTGATTGCAGCCACATAGTCACCTCCTGTGTTATCCTATCTCTTATGCCTTCCGGTCTCCACTTGAGATTCAGCTATGTTTGAACAAGGGATCAGCATCCGGTGTATCAGCTGATGCCTGTTGAACTGAGTCAGCTTCTAAAATCTTTGAAAAATGGTGTGCCTGAAAACTAGTAAGAGAGAGAGAGGAAAAAAAAAACACTAAATACTAAACTGTAAAAAAAAAAAGAGGGGGGATTCTAGCAACAATATTTGATGTGTAAAAGAATATATTATTAAAAAATTATTTTGTTAAATATAAAGTGTGTTACCCAGTGAACATTGTTTGTGGTATATTTTCCTTCCCAAGTTTCTCTTCTCTCCACTCCTTCAACGACGAACTCACAATGGCATCTGTCATCCGACAGCACATATGCCATTACAGCTGTAGCCAAATAGAATTAAGCTTTAACTCTAGGATGTGCCTGAGTGCATTTTCATTTTTCAAAATATGATGCAAGGCTGATTTGAGGGGGCGCGTCACAAAAAGAGGCTCAAATAAACTGCCAGTGAGAGTATTTTAAATGGTAGGGTGCAAACCTTCCCTTCCTCCCCACCCGTGTGCAGCGCTACAGTGTTCTAATATTTAGGCGTGCCAAGCACAATGCTGGGCTCAGAGGCCACAACATTCTCTTCAGTCTCCATAACAAACCTTTGAGGAGGGAATCCTGCCTGTGTTCTAACTACTGAGAAAATAAGATTATAAAGAGACGAATGTTTTATCTAACATCACGTGGTAAGAAGGTGATGTGCAGAAATTTATTATGAAATTTTTCAATCAGAAAAATAGCATGAGTGTCCTTTACTTCCTCATTGTCCTGATAAAGTATTACTAGGATTTTGCAGAATAGTTTACTATTTTCTATCCATAGTATCAGTCATGAATACATTCATCTCTGAAACAAAATAATTATCTCATTTGTAAAAAGGCAGTATTTTCTTGCAAAACTGTATTATTATATTTTTAAAAATCTAACAAAATTAGTAGTAACCTTATAACTCTCCAAAATTCAGTCCATATTCAAAACTCTTAGATTTTTTTAAAATATGAGAAGAAAGTTTATTTATATAACCCAAAATGACTTTTGGATTGGTATTTGGTTGGTATATCTCTTAAATCCAAAGTATAGATTTGAACCTTGCCAATCATAGCTAAAATCTCTGACAAGACTCCTAGGTTTGTTGATATTTGAAATTTTTTACTGAGAATATTATTCTTTTAATGTCCATATTAAATCTGAAACTCTCCAATTGACTTACAATAAGCAACGAAGAGCCAGGCCCAGAGCAAACACAGCTGCTTGTAACTAGTACCCAGGTACATACCTTTGTCTTTTTTGTACACAAACTCTACTTGGGGAGTAATAAGAAACTCTTATGGTCATGATACTTGAAACAAACCTACTGCCTAATACAAAGTTATGTGAACAGTGTTTTATAGTTACCATCAGTTTCTCTATTACTGAAGAATGGGGGAAATATTCACTAAGAAAACATCGGCATGGTGTACCTAAGCACATAAAGACACGCTTGCATCACACCAATATTTTCATAAAACAAAATTAGACTTTCTTGCATTTAAATTCCCATACATTATTTTGTACTCCCTCTGTCCTCAAAATTTCATAGAGTCAACGCCTTGGAAGCATGGGAGTGAACTGTGAACCACAGTACAGATATGATGCGTTGGTTGTATTTAAAGTTTTGTGTTTAGCACTCTTTGAAAATGCAGTATTTTCACGATTTTGAAAGGCAAAATGTATCTCTGAGTCACCAAGTCACCTGTGTTTTCTGAGCACATTTTTAAAATGCATGGTATTAACATCCAAATTGTCCTGCCTGATATAAACAGCTGAATGTCCCTGACCAACCTTTCGCACCAAGAAGGCAGACTATTCATTAGGTAAGAGCTGAATACGTTGACTTGGGAGAGGGGAAGACAGCGCAGTGGGTAAAGTGTTGGTCACATAAGCAGGAAACCTAAGTTAAGATCCCTAACACCCATGTCAAAAAGCAGTCATGGCAGTCTGTGGATTAGGAAGTGAAAACAGGAGTCTCTCTGAGGCTTACGGTCTGATTCATCTAACCTGATGGTGAACAGGAGCAATGAAATAGAGGAAAACAGTAAGGAAGACACCTGACGTTGACTTACAGCCTAGACCAGCACATGGTCCTAAACACAGTGCGTGCACCCATAAACCAACATGTAGCCTCTCACCGCTCCCCTCCTCACCCAGTGAATCCCTGGGAATTTCTACCGCTGAGTTTTAAGGGCTCAATTCTCTTTTTAATATAAATATTGCCAGTGGCGGCCATGACATGACTTTTGCTTTGACTTCTCAAAATGTTGATCTCATCAATCTCTCCATTCCAGATGCTAAATACTCCCCACACTCCCTTTACAAACAAGTTTCTGAGTAGGCCTAATTTCAAACAGCTACACTACTACATTTAATTTTAAGTTGAAAAGTTTTCCAAGAAAACTTTCTTCAAATAAATGAACATACATGGTAACATGGATGGGAGGGACTAGAATATGAAATTCATCAGTTTTTTGGTGTATCAAATACCATATTGGCTGCCATACATAAGACAATGACTTGCATTTATTGGTTCAAGCATACTCTCAGTTTATAATGAAATTATCACCATTTTGCAGACTGTAATACAGAGGACAGAGAACATTTTGGTTTCCTAGGGTTACGTGCCTAGGCAGAGCTATCTTCACAAAGGGGTAAAAGCACTGAATAGAAGAATAACATAAAGTAGTTTAAATTAAAACCTAGAATGACTTATCATAGACCAGCCACCATTGCTAGGACTGGGGGAGTTAGAAATCAGATAGACAAAGTGATGCTGGATTTGAATATTTAATCTCACTTATGATTTGGGTATATATTTAGAGAAACAATATTGTAAAACAGAAAACAATGAATGATATATTTTGAAGGTGAGTCATATACTAAGAGATGCATCTGGGATGAAATTCCAATTGTCAAGATCTTGAAAAACATACTAAGAAAATTGAACTTGCTTTTCATTGACATTATGGAGTATTTATAATACACCAGAAGGCTGCACAGCCATATTACTATCTTAAACAATTGGAACAGCAGATTAGAGAGTGAATTGGAGACTAGCTAGAGGTGGGAACACTACTGGGAGGCAATTACAAAAGCCCGGGAAAGCAGTAACGAAAATTTGATCTAGTATGAGTGAGATTCAAACCCATCCGCTGGTACAACAGTCTCACTGCTGGCTCTTGGGATTACAAGGATGTTGTTACCGATGACAGCAATCAACAACCTATGAAAGCAAGGAAAGCTTGGAGTGGCGTTTGATCTCACTTTGGGACACTACCAAAGTTACTAGTGACATATTAGATCTTCAGGATCAACTGCGTGTGTTTGTGTGAGTGTGTGTGTGTGTGTGTGTGTGTGTATCCCAGACACCACACCTGGTTGCCAACTTACTTTCATCTTGTCTTGAGAAATTGGAACTTGATTAGCCAGACTTTAACACTGATCAGATGGGGTTTTTATATATTAATCTTGAGAAAAAAAAGTCTGCATTTGGATAGTGAGGAGAAAATAATTCTTTCACTAGTGTTTTACAAACACTAATCTCATACTAAACTGTATCTGCATACTGTGAGACAAAAGTACTCATGGGTCTCTAGCATTTGCCTTCACATATGCGCCTCTAGAATACCAAAGGTTGGCTCTTTGTTTTCCACATTGTTGTTCAGCAAGATTCCTGAAGTTTGAAAAAGAAAATCATTAAATACCTATTGTGGCCATCTGTTTTTGTTTTTCCATGGAATATATAAGAATAAATAGGTCCAAAGAAGAACTTTTAATTTGAGGTCTCCAAGATGTCTAACATGCACATGCACACAAGTGCGTGCGCACACACATACACACACACCAGTATCATCACCACCACACACACCACACACGCATGTACATATATGCTTTTTGTTGTGGTGGTTGTTGTCTCATTTCCTATTAAATTAATCACAACATTGGGTCAGCCAGAGCCGTTAACTGCATTTCTCGTTTAGACCTTTCAGAGAGGCAGCTGCAAATGCAATTTAATTTGTTGACCCCTGATCAATAGCAATTAATAGCATCTCTTTAATCTTGCTGAAAGGCCTATTTCTGACTGCCACCATCTCAAGGGATAGGTATCCAAGTATGGAGGTTGGTTAGCTTTTAGCTCCCCACAACCACGTACTTTTCTGGTGATGGTGTCCCTTTCAGAAGTTACTGTTATTTTCAGTCATCACATCAAAGTTCCTCTAGGCTTTGTTTTAAAGCTTCTCCCCTGCAAGTCCATGGTTTAAATATTAGAGACCTGTACTACTGAGAAAAAAAACATAAAATACTTTTTAATCCAGAAGAACTGACATAACTTTTTAAAATTAAAATATTATTAAAATTGTTGCTTGTATTTCCTAGGACTTCATATTAGTGTGCTACTAAGGCAAATGGTCTTTTTCTCTTATTTGTCAGAGTAACTAGAAAGTTATCGCTTTGTTCCATAGTATCTATTTTCCAGTAGAAAGTAGATACTATGGTTGAACTGAGTGGCAGATTGTCTTCCTACTCTCAAGGAGAGCCTGCTGTGGCAAAGCCAAGAAGGCAAACTTGTAGTAGCAGAAGGACATGCCCCGATCTTACTGTGGACAGGAACAACGGCAATATATTGGCCCAGACATGTGGGAAGGCACTCTGGGAGATGGAACTTGCTGTTTGAGCTTTAAAATAATACATCAGCAGCTTAAGAATGAAGAAAGTAGTCAGTGTCCTCTTGCAATTTGTAAGGGGAAGTTTCTGCTAACATAGCTCAAAACATGTAACTGTTCCATTTTGCTAATAATGAAATCTATTCAGATCAGTGACCATGTGCCTGGCACAAAGCCAGGGCCTTGAAACAAATCAAAAGCGGAGAAGTGGGCCGTTTATATATTGGGCCAGAATCGTGTCTTGTCGCATCAGCTGTCTTCTCCATAGTCAGTTCACTGACCAATGAGATTCTCTCTCTTCTGCTTTCCTCAGATGCCAAGTGCACTGCATTTTCCAGAATTTGCCTGTGCATCTCTGTAGCTTACAGTGATTTTCCTTTAATGGGACTTTCACTGTTGGTCTCATCAACAGGCCTTCTATACAGTACCCAATTGTGGGGTGCAAGATGTGAGAAACCTATTGAAGCATCAGTAAGCAATCAAGAGCTATGTTATGATTCGAGGCTACCTTTGAAATGTGTGTAAACGATAGCAGGATGGTTACTTGCTCTGCCAACTCACAGATTGCTTTTAAACCTAATGGCCAATATATTTCTTATATGATAGCTTCACAAGAGAGTAATAAAAATATGCTAGGCAGTATCTTATACTTCTGAGGTTAAATGGTTATGTAAATATGAAGTATACAATGTATAAATTGTAAATATAAGATGGTTTTGGTACATATGTGCATATATAGATATATTTGTATTTGTACAAATAGCAAAATCTTATATATAACTGTAAAAAGCTATAAATATCACGGTAGACTGATGGTTGTGTCATTAAGATCAAAAACTTTCTATTTCCATCTGTGTCCCATTCTCTCTTATGCCTAGAGTTTGCAGGCTCCTTTAGCTAACGGTGATTCCTACCTCATCTTTGCTTTGCTGTTAAGTATTTCATTAGGTCTGCTCATTCCAGATTCAATATCACATCCCTAATCATTTGTAACTCATGTCGTCCAACCATTTCAGAGGGAGGCAGAGAACACAAGCAGTGGAGGGCTACAGAGGGATGAGAGCCAAGCTGTTGGGGAGTCTAAACCTACTGCAGTGCCAATGAAATTNGCATTTTGTATTAAATGTGCAAACTGCTAAGCATATGGTTGGGAGATTTTGTTTGTTTGCTTTCAGTTGGGCTTGTCTTGCCTCTTCATTTTCAACCAGGTAAATATTTCCACTTGAGAGGCCTTCTTGGCACTCACCTAGTCTATCTGCTGTCTGCCATGGCCTTGCAGGGTGGGTACCATTCTCCATTCCCATGTGATGGTCATTTCCCTGGACATCCAGATGTGCAATAGGGTACTTTCACACAGATGGAATAGAATCCTCTCCAAGCCACTTCCTTTGTTTATGAAGGCATTTGTGTATCCTCTTGGTTGGGCTGATAGTAGCTTTCAGATCCCCAGAGAACCCTGAAATGTTCCAGGAGCCTCTCAACACTCAATTGCGTGTTTGTTCAGTGTGACAAGCTTTTTGCTGTCAGGAATGTTTACTTTAGTTGCTTGCTTTAGCTTTAGATCTCTACCTGCACCCTTGAGTTCATGAGTTACTGAGTACAAAGCCTACTATGGAAATATACAGAAAGGAAAGAGGCCCCTGTGCTACTTATAAGTAAGAAAACAGTCACCCAGTGTCCCATCTCCTTTTCACATTCCTCCAGCAAATTGCTTTCAGCCATAGTCTGACTACTGACTCCCTACACTCTAGAATTAGAACTCAGTGACACTTTTAGGAGAAAATCACTTTCAGGTGTTCATTTTTCATAAAACATTCTGGGTTCAAGTTGTCCTCCAATGAAATTGGAAACCCACCTCCACAGCAGCAACACTGCAAGATGATGTGTTTGTAAAACTGTGACTTTAAAAATGAGACAGTACAAAGAATTATGATATTTCACACCACCAATGTAGCATGCAATGATACATTTTCCTCTTTTCACTCTACAAATAAAACCAGGGCATACATCTGTAATCGCATGTCCTGCCCCATTGATTTGCTCTTTCAGAAGAAAAGCCAGTTATCAAACTCATGTGCGTATTGAAAGAATGTCAACTCAGAAAAACACTCTTTGTTTGCTGTGTAATCTATATTTCATTGCATGTAAACCCACAGTATTTGACTAGCACCATACTGTTTCTTTCATTGCTTTTTCCAGAGACATAAAAGGATATCTTGGAACTGCATCATGTTTGCACTGAAATACAGTTAGATGCATGCTCTCTAGGAGCTGACAAGACTGCTCAGTGCTTAAGAGAAGTTGCTGTGCAACCATGAGTACTTGCGTTCAGATCTATACACCTACAATACAAGCAGTGGGGAGATAAGAATGTGCCTGAAACCCTAGTGTGTGCAGGTCAGAGGCAGGAGGATGACTGAATCTTACTGGCTACCAATCTAAACAAAAATCGTGAGCACCAGGGTCAAGGAGAGAATCTGCCTTAAAGGAACAAGGGAAAGGATGGTGGGTTACCCAGTGTCCTCCTCTAACCTCTGTGCATTCACATCCACAAACGTGCATATTCATAATACATACAGAAGATTAGAAAAGCAGTTTCTAGAAAAAGAAACAGGAGAGAGGTGCCCTATCCCTCTTCTCAGATACACAATGAAATACAAATTTGTAGACTGAGAATCATAAAAACTGGGATTAAACTGAATAATCTGGTCTAAAGTAATTTGCACTGAGACATGATTTTACATCCATTGATAGGCTAAATAAACAAGATCACTGTAAAGGTATATATACTGAGATGGGGTTTCTCTGTGTAATAGTTCCACCTGTCCTGTAGCTTGACTTGTAGACCAGGCTGCCCTCAGACTCAGAGAGATCCACCTGCGTCTGCTCTCAAGTGCTGAGATTAAAGCCATGTGCCACCACATGAACCTATCCAGCAATAGGTTCACTTCTTAATGGCTCTGTAGATATCCTATGAATCACTTCTATCAGGCCAAATGCTTTCCTCCTTTCGATGAGGAATTCTACATGGCTATTTTATTTTATATTACTATGGCAAGAAAATGTAAAATGATATTAACCCTTTTAATGAAGTCGTAAGTGTGCAATACAGTAGTGTTGATCTGGGTAAAACAATGTATATAGTGTACTTGGAATTTAGCTATTTTACTCATCCGACACTTTTTGCCTTTTTATTAGCACCTCCTCTTTCTCTCCCATGTGAGCAGTCACCACTCCATACTTTGATTTTATGAATTAGACTCCTCAGTGGATACCTTACAAAATCAGAATCACATGGTGCTCACCTTAAGAGACTGGCTACTTTCACCTTATCTCAGGGTTCACCTACATCACCATATATTGGGCTGACTCTTACTCCATTATGTGCACATATGTTTTCTCTCTTCATCTACCAACACAACAGACATTTTAGATTGTCTCTACATTTGTCTATTATGACCCATCTCACAATAAAAAGGGCATCATAAGCATTTTTAAACTTTTAATTGAATTGCATTAATGATACAGAAAAGCACACACTGTAATAAAACATTGGATACATACAGATCTATAGTCACAACTACCCTGGATGTCATCTTGTGTTCCTTCAAAGTTAATATTGTCACCACCATCAAATTATCTCTACTAGAGATGGCTGAACCAACAGCAAAACTTGATTTTTTTGTTTCTTTAATTTTGCCTGTACTGGAACCCTATTTAATAGCCAAATATAAATAGGTATCTTCCAAGCTTGGTATCTTCCACTCAACACTTTCTTAAAATCTCAACCTTTATTCTTTTTCTTTCTCATTAGAAAATAATATTTAATTTCATTATCCATTCATTTCCAAGGTGAAAGGTAATTATTAACATTTAAAAATTGAAATGTCATCCAAAGATCAGAAATTATGAAGAAATCAGAGCAATCTCTGCAATTTAATTCTTTGTATCTTCCATCGAATTTCAGATGCATAGGATCAGGTAGGAATTTGCTGGACTCCTGCACCAGCAGGCTGAGCAAAAGGAAGTAAGTGAGGACTGAGTTTCTAGCTTTGGAGAGAGCTCGATCTTCACCGTAGTATTTGCATCACTTTCTCTACTTCATTCTTCAGTAAAGCTTTTTGCTAGCCTGGAAAGAGAAATGAGACTTCCTGACAATTGAGCTCAGAAAGGGAAGATCTGGAATAGAGAGGAAAGCATCCTTACATCCAGGGAAGTGTCCTTAGAGCCTTAAGGAATCCAAAAACAGCTTCCCCAGCCACCAGTGTATGCCTTGCAGTCTTGCCTTACCTCTCCATTGGCCTCGCCTCCCCATGGCTTCCTTTTCTGTCCCTCAGTTCTGAGATTCCTCCTTAGAAGGATAGCCTCACACCCAGATTGGACCAGATTGGTGCTGTTCTTCAACAATATTTTAAACTGTTCTTGAAAAACTCGTGACTCCATAATTCCTCTTAAGGGATAAAATAACTCATTTCCATAGAACTACAGGTTGACAGAGCCCTTAGCAAGACCCTAGGCACACAGGAAATGTTCAAAAATTAGCTCTTGAATAAACAGGTTAATGAAGAGAAAGAAGTAAATAAATACCGCAGACGTCCTCAAAACACACAATTTTACCCTTGAATCTTCTGACTTTTCCCTTCTTCTTGGTGTTCTTATGCCAGGAGAAATATATAATTGTTTCTTAATTAATCAAACAAGAACTCTCTAGTGAAAATAAAATTACATTTGAATTTAATAAACACAATAGATTCCTCATTTCCTCATTTCCAGAAATGTGCATGTTATAGTTTCCTTAAATTAAAGGTCCAGCTTAGCATTGGGAGCTAAAACCCAGCAAATGAATGGAAGATCTACAAGTCATGGACAATTGATCCAAAAGAGGCACATTTATAAATCTTAGGCAATGGATCAAAGGAGTCTTTCAAAATGACATTTTACAAAAACCTGCAGTGTGCACACTTTCCCTTGCATCTAGCATTAGTAGATCCACCCAGGATGAATCATTTGACAGAGAAAGAAAATGAAATAGGCAGTTGTACATTTGTTTATTTTTATGGTCACCTACTGTTTCTTCAAAGAAATTAGACTATTTGGCTGAGCTTCTGAGAATCCTAGAATGGTCAAAGGAGAACATTCACTCAAAACATTGTGGTTTTCTTCTGAAGTGATGCTGATAGATATATCATGATTTCACTGTTTGCAAATATAGATGATCATTCAACATCCTACAATGTGTTTTTCTTTTTTCAGGTGTGTGTGTGTGTGTGTGTGTGTGTGTGACACACAGAGAGAGGGAGAGATCCCAATATGGGATCCTCAATGTCTGGTGCACTTTATTCATTGAGGTAGGATCACACCAATATGGTATTCTCAATGGCCAATCCAATTCATTGAGGTAGGGTCACTTCACCAGTTTGCTCTGAGGATGTCCTGTTTCCACTTTTAGGCTGGAATTGCAAGCAGATTCTCATACCCACCTGGCATTGCATGCAATGTCTGTGCATCTGAAACCCTTGTCCTCACACCTGTCAGCAAGTCCTTTAACCACTGAGCCATCCTCCAAGCCCAGCACATTTTTCTTATGAAGTTGTTTTTCTTATGGGAGAGATTCCAAAATTGGAATGGTGTTCACTATGGAGACTGTGAATGACTTGATCTGACAGTCATTAGTTATTAGCAATAATCTACACATAAATTTACATGTCTAATATATCAAACATATTTATAGTACTTATTATTATGTATGACAGCAACAAGTCAGACAATTTTGGAATTTTAATTGGTTCCCAGAAACTGATAACTACTATCTTAAATTTTGTACTTCAAGCTTTGATGTGTCTCCATCAGGAATTTTGAAGACAATGGTTGTTCTCACCTCTTGTTTTAAACTAACGGTTGACATGGAGAGCATGCCATTAAGGATTCTTTCAAGGTTTTTCATTAATCTACTCAATTATCTGAAACTCTCAACCAAAGGAAAGGGCATGTCGTGTAAAACTATTGAATGCATTAATTTAACTCAAAGACAATTTAGCAAGCATTCTTAATTATTAACCACACGGAAAGCATTGGATTTGATGTTGTGAATGCAAAGATGAATACGAAATTGCCTTTTTCTTTAAAATGTTGTAGTCCAGTGAAGGAGAGACAAAACACTGTCAATAAAATTTCAGTGCCTAGAGGTTTTCACTCAGTGTGTGGGAAACATAAAAAAACATTCACTATTTCAAATTGAGTTTGAAAGGGGTTTTCTTAAGAAAAAATATATCGAGTCTTGAAATAGGAGAAAAGGCTATATACAAAGAGATACACAGCTGACGGCACAGCATGAGTGAAGACATCAGATGTGGGGCAACATGGTACTGTGGAGAGCTTCACACACAGTCCCTCAGACTGAAAACGGACGATAGAGAAGCAGGTATGGGCTAATTCAGAAAGGACATTGCGCATCCTTTCTGTGCCATGAAGTCACATTTCAGAGTGCAGTTGTTAAGAAATCATCCAGCATTCTTACAAGGGGATCTATGCAGTCAAATGTGTGCCTCACAGAGGATTATTATTTTAATTACTTGATGAAGATGGGTTTGGGGAAAGAGGAATTAAACTAAGCAAGACTATATGTCAGCTGCATGGTGGAGAAGTGGGGAGGGAGGGAAAGAAGAAAGGGGGAGAGGGAGGGGTTTACACTAGAATGTCCTCATACAGATAAAATAATGTAGACTGTGTGAGTTAAATTTAGGCAAAGACATGGGCAGTTGACTGAGTTTTGGAGCTGTATGGAAAAGATCACACCAGGAATGGCACCTGAAGCACAGTATAATAGGCTTATGTTTGTCAGAATATAATGAGTTGAATGTCAGATATGATGACATTTAGCACATTTAGCTATGTGCTAAAATATATCCCAGTATCCCCCTCTAGTAGTCCACTGATATATGAGTGTTAGGTTCAAATGCTTCAACTCAAAATAGTGATACACAATGAAATATGTTTGTCAAGTTTACTGATAGCTGTTTAAGCTGTGAAGCAGGTGCAATCACACAAGAGGAGATTAGAAACTTTATTAATATTAATTGCATCCAGAAGCAAGCCAAATGAAGATATGTTGTAACTATAACTGGAAGATCATAAATACAGTATAGTCATCCATATTTCTACATTATCCTAGTGCTAAGACTCTTAGTATTTCCAATCATAAAAATATTCATTAAATCTTGTACACCTGTATTTAAGTGAAACAAAGCCAAGAAGTAATGATGAATTAATGGTGAGCAGAATTTCAGTGGTCTGAATGAAAATTATTGATTCTCATTATTTTAGAAATATTCAACATAATGTCTTAGTGCCATATATTATTGTAGACCAATACATATATTACTGGATAAAGTGCATGTGAGCAATATATCCTTACACAAATATTTCTTACCTATAGATGCTGAAATACTCATTTTTCAGTCCATTAGGTTAAATTTAATGCATATAGAACATGTCTGGAATCAATAGGACTTTAATGGTTTCATTTCTAATTTTATTCAGATGGCAAAAAAATATGTGTAGAGCTTGATATATCCAGCCCTTAAGCAATTTCAGCATCAGGCCCCGCAGGAAGCACGAAGCTAAGGTTAAAGCCTTGTAAAGTCAAGATGCAATGATACCTAAAGAACCAATTCTCGTTGTGTTTTGTGTCTCTAGTATTTGATTGGCATCCCCGGAATCTGAGGGAAGAAGTGGTACAGTGGGACTAATTTAGGTCGCAGATATAGAACTTTTGCTCTTAAATTTTCCCAAGTGCTCACATAATCTGAGGTTGATGTGTTAGCTTCTGAGTCATATGATAATTTTGTGTTGTGTGCAAGAAACAAAAGTAAGAATGTTAGGTATTCTCAAGATAAAAAAGTAAGTGTGTAATGTGATGTGGGTCTCATTTCTGCTTATTTATGGGTACATTCCTCCCTCCATATTTGTGGATTCTGCAACTGTATGTTCATCTAATGACAGATGGGAAAAATTAAATTATTTCTATACTGAACATAGACAAACATTTATAAATGCCATCATTCCTTAAACAAAACAGTATATCATATGTACATACCATTAACATTCCACATACCATTTGCATTGTGTTAAGTATTGTAAGAAAAATTAGAAATGATTTGAAATATGCATATTAGTACAAAGATTAGGCATGGGTTAAATGCAGGTAAATTATTTTATATAAGAAATGTGACCATCCTTAGGAGGTCCCAGAAGAATTTTTCATGAATAACCAAGGTATGACTATGCTTCCTAAAGAAACAATTGCTTAGCCAGGCAATGGTGGCACACACCTTTAATCCCAACACTCAGGAGACAGAGGCACCTGTATCTTTGTACAAAGGTAGCAGACTCTAATATTTCTGTCCAGGTGGCAGATTTATCCACTGATCTTAGTTAGTTATGGGTGGTGCACATACCCAACTATGGTCATTATCAACCTAACACAATGATTTACTGAATGCATCTCATGTTTATACAATGGTTCACAATTTTAATATGTTTTCGAATAGGATATTTACCTTATATTTAAGAACTCACTGAAATAGCAGAGCAGCATTTTTATTGCACCAGATTATTTAAGAAAGTTTCAAGACGTTAAACAATTTATAAAAAATTATAGGTTTAATAAATAGCACAACTCCTCTCAGAGCTAATTACCTTCCACCTTCTAAGCAAGTGTTGTGTTCATTCTACTCTTTGTGGAAAAAAATGTCCCAACTCTGATGGTGTAAAGCTGAGGCTGAGGTCATGCTCAGGTAGGCTCCCAGGCTAGTGTTTGGTGTTATGGTATAGTCACTGCCACCTGTACCATTTTCCCCAGAGCCGTGTGTCTCTTCACACCTTTCCATATTCCAGAGCTGAACTTTGTGTCCTCAGAATATCTCAGTGTCTACCCAGGTGTCCAAGGAGATGTGCCCAGCTTTTTCCTTGAGCAGCTGAGGAGAGG
>LOEQ01010965.1:13883-34062 GCA_001685075.1 Bramus lutescens
CAGGCAGGCGGTGCTGCGCCAGGTGGCCCGGGGTGGGGCCAGCGGGAAACGCTCGGAGGGGGCGTGGCCTAGGAGGGCCCTCCTGTGGGCGTGGCCTCCCGCAGGTGAGTCCAGGGGCTCCAGTTTCACTCTGGAAAAATCTCAGTGTTTCCCGGGTTAGGGGAAGGGGACCCGGAGTTCCGAGTTTGGAACCAGTGGCGCCCGACGTCAGGGCTGCTGCGAGGATGCGAAGGCTAAGCCTGGCGTGGCTCCTGGGAGGCGTCATCCTTCTGGCGGCCTCGGTCTCCAGCAACCGGACCTTCCAAGGTGAGGACCTTGCACCGGGCGGGCTTAGGCGGCGGAGGAACGCTCTCGGTTCGTGGTGGAAGCGGGCCAGGCGCGCACTTCTCCGCGCACCCCTAGACTCTCTTAGTGACTTTGATAGGAGTCCCTGACCAATCAGCTGGGACACCCGGGAAGTGCCCCCAAGGACGTACTAGAGACAACCATGATCTGGGCACTTCCAATTTCTACCTGTCGGTGTGGTTCGGGGAGGCAAGGAAGGAGCACCTTCGTCTTTGGGGTGCCCTGAAGATTCAGCCTCCCTTCCCTCGGTGGTTTCTTTGCAAACACTGAGTCATTAAGAACTTTCCATGGACCCTATGAACTACCTCCGGTCTGGTCCTATTGGACCTTGGATTATATAGCAAGTTGACGGCTCAAGGCCGGGTGGAGTAGTGAGTGGGAGCCCTGGGAAGTTCCCACTTCGCGTTTTGCATTCTTACACACCCAGTGACACCCCTTTCCTTGGGGGTCGAGCCTCAGTGTCCAAGACCCAGTCGGGGCCGTAGTTCCTGGCATCTAGGTGGATGCGCTGGGTAAGGAACTCAGGCAGTTTGGGTGTCACGTGGTGGTTGAAGGGGAACTTTCAGGACTCCCACATTCGCCCAGGTGCCGTTCTGGCCTACAGATTTCGAGACCTTCCCGCCACCCGGAGCACACATTGGCAGTCACCCAGATCTAGCGCTGAGGCTGCCAAGTCCTAGGAACAGAACTGCGAGAGAGCGGTCCAGGGCGGTGCCTTTAGGACCAACTTGCGTTCGGCCGCCGGGTTGGGCGGGTGGTACTGCTCCAGGTGAGCTCGAACTGGCGCCTCTAGAAGTCAAGGATGCCGATGCAGTCCTTGGGGTGGGGTGGGGGCGTTTGCATCCGGCGGTAGAGCCATTGTGCTGCAAAACAAGACCTGGCGTTTTCATTTCCCCAGCTAAACTCGCAGAGGTCTTGTAAAAGGCCGGTTCTCACTTTTACCCTCTCGTAAAGCCGTTGCTGAAGAGCGTCTAGCCCCTGTCCGTTTGCTTGCCACTTAAAGATAGAAATTTAAAATTCAGGGACAAAGGTTAGTGTGTGCAAATTTAAAAAAGAAAAGCGGTTGGAACTAATTAAATACTTTTATGATTCACACAGAATAGGAAGCATACCCTGATTATTTAGCTCTCTTTGTTTACAGAATGAGGGGTTGGGAAGGGAGAGGTTCCTGGCATATACTGTGAACTTGATTTAACAATAAAAAAAAAAAAAAGAAAACGGTTACTTGTTAACCCGAGCTATTTAATATCCCACTTTGGTTTTCCTCTCTGCACACTTAACACTCCCATAGCCGGCAACTGTCCTTAAAAGTTAGTCTAGTAACAGAGACTTTATGTACAAGGAGTTTTTCTCTTCCAATTGAGATTAATTTGGTTAGGGACACGGGGCATCTTGAAAGCTTTTCCCGCTAGTTACTGGGCATCTTTGCTCACGCCCTTCTGGGCTGGTCTTTCCGTGTGTTCCTTGATTAGTTAAAGAGCAGATCCGATTTGGTTTTCCTCACCTCCAAAAGACTGCTTCACGGAAACGGTCCCAACTTAAAAATCACCTCATTTTTGCAGGTGGGGGGGCATTGAATTCCTGAATTGACAGTGTGACATTTAAGTCAATTTCTCTCTAAAGTAGTCACTACTGTCTGTGTCCCCCCCCCACCCCCCTATTTGTTTTTTTGATTTCTGTTATGCTGGGCTTTAACCAGCTAGGACTTGAGACACTTCCCATGACACGGGCAGTCCATTTCAGTTTTACTGACTGTTTCTTTGTTGTTGTTTGTGGGTTTTTGTTTTGTACCCTTTCTTTTTCTTTCTTTGAGACAGGCTCACTGTGTGTCTGTGCCTCCTGAATGATGGCATTACATGCACCACCATGCACAGTTCCGAGAGATCCTACATCCTCACACAGACAAGTGTGCACATAAAGTAAGAATAAAAATGTAAAAAAAAAGAATAAAAAAGTAATATGTGGTCACTTTAAAGGAAAAATAGAAAGATGAGAAATGAAAGAGGAGAAATTTAACAAAATCATCCTAAACATTGGTACGTAAAATAACCACTACTAACATTTGATTCCTATTTCCCCATGCTTTTGTGCATGAGAAATACATAAATACACAGTCCCTAAATATAGAAAGTATTGTACAAGAATGGGGTTTTATTATGTTAAGGTCAGTAACACATTTTTAAAGACTTTGAAACATAGGTATATGCACCCCCCTCCATGCAACACTATCTATCAGGTGCTAAACCTAAGGCCTCCTCTATGTTAGCAAAGTACTTTGTCACTGAGCTAGAACCTCAGCCATAATTTTACAGTTTATTTTGAGGCAAGGTCTTCCTCAAATTGCCCAAACTCTCCTTGAATCTACTAGGTAACCCAGGCAGGTTTGGAACTTTGGGTTCTACTTTATCCTGAGTTGCCGCAATTATAGACCAGCCCCTGCAAACCTGGCTTCATCTTAGTAAATCCGCGTTTTGTGAATAGGCGTGCACAGGAGATGTAGGATGGAAAGAACTCTGTGGAGATGAAGGTGGAGCTGGGCCTTCAGGTTGCTCCCCTTTGCCTTCCTCATGTTACTAATTAACCTTGGAAGCTTCTGTCTCTGGAAGTCTGTATTTGACTTCCTTATGGTTTTATTATCTGGGAAAATGTCGAGGAAAACAGTTCATTCTGGGGGGAAAACAGTTTAGCTCTGCAACTGAAATCTTCTTTTTCAGCCAGTGCTCCCAAGAGCTGGTGGCAAAAGAACTCTGGAGCTCGGAGCTCAAGAGAGGGTTAAAGCATTGCCACTATGTCCCCTACAAGATGAAGTCCTTTGAAGAACAGAAGGACCATCCTGCAGCAACTGTCCCTTTTTGTGGTTCGATAATAAATCTATTTATGGTCAGAAGGCAGACTCTGGTCCATACTTTCACAGGAGAGTTGTAGCGCTCATAAGTGATTGAACCTTTTGATACCCAGATGATCATCTTGTTCTACTTACAGGTTCTCCCCAGCACAGTCAGTGTGAGACAGATCCCTGGGGTAGGTGGCAGCTCAGAAGACAGGCAGATTTTAACTTCTGATACATTTGCCAAATTACTTTCAAAAAGATTGTATCCATTTGTGCTCTGTGTAGCTGAACACCTAAAACAGAAAGGTGACTGTCACTCTACTTACGTTAGAATCTGATAGCAGGTCTGTTTCCTGTTTGTCTGCCGTGGGGGCCAGGTGTTGTCTTGAGCATTGGGTGTATATTTTCGTATGTTTGGCAGGACCTGTTGTTTGTCACCCTGGAAATAAAGCCACCCACAGAGCCAGGTGCCCTGTATGTGTCCGCATTCATACTCAATGAGAGTCTGCTCATTGCTGAAACGCTGTGCCCACTTTACAGCTAGACCCTGGGGTCCCAGCAATTTGGTGTACAATACAGGATGGCAGAGCCGGTGCCTCAGGGACCTTTGAACAGTGTCACGGAATATCGTAGTATGAACAACTGTTGCCGTTTGTTTGTTTTACTACAAGATCTGCTGTGTAGCCCAGACTAGCCTGGAGCTCATGATCTGTCTCAGATTCTTTAGTGCTGAGTTTAAAGGCGGGAGGGAGTCCCAGCTCTACTTTGTGTGTGTGGTGGAGGCTGGGGAGACTGGTTGGAAACCAAGCCTCATCCATGCTAGGCGAACACTTCACTACTGAGGTTGGCATCCCTACCTTAGAATCTTATTTCTGAGTTGGATTTGGGGATAATTTAAAAATGATGCCTTCTCCTCCTCCTTTTTCTTCATCTCCCCTCCCCCTTTTTAAAAATACTATTTACTTTTAGCCTAAGTAGTATTTCTTTTTTTGTATAATGTCTTTCCTTGTTCCTCTTTTCTCTTTATTTTAGCATTCTTATTTAATGTGATTTTTGGTCGCTTTTTACGTGAACTTCACTGACCTGCTACACATTTGGTTATAAGAGACCGTTTAACCCTTTGGCAGTAGACCCTTAGTAGTGAATTCATTCAATGCCAGCTATTATTAACCCTTGCCTAGATGTGTTTCATCTCTGCCCTCGCCACTTTCCAGCCCATCTCTCTGTGTTATTTTTATAGCTTCTTAGGTTCTCTACACCAAACAATTTGCATAATATACAACCAGCCTGTCTAAAGAGAGAGTTCAGTGACTTTGGGTAGACTTCCAGAATTGTGACCATCACTGTGATCATTTTGATTATCAGTAAGAAGCACCTCTGCTTGCCAAGTGCTGGGACAAGAAGCATGCATGACAATGACAATGTCTGGTTTCAATACTTCATCTTTCTATTTGTTGCTAAATACCATTCTATTATGTGGAGAGTCTTCTTTTGTTCATCTGTTCTTCTCTTGATGGACATTTGGGTTGTTTCCATTTAGGGCTATTATGAATAACGCGGCTTTGAATGGCTGTGTTTGTGTGGATATGTTATCCTTTTGTTTGGGTATTGTCCCAGTTGGTCTTCATTGTCAGCTTGACTGGATTAGAATCACCACAGGAACACACCTCTGGGCGTATCTACAAGGGTGTTTCTAGAACAGTTTTAATTGAGTGGGGAAGGTCCATCCTGAATGTGCCCAGCATCATTCCATGAGCTGGAGCCCCAGTCTGAATGCACAGGAGAAGCAGGCAGATCCCAGCCTTTACCTCTTTGGCACCTTTCTGATAGACGCAGTGTGATGACCTGCCTCACATTCCTGCCCTGGGCCAAATTAAACACTTCCTCCCTCAGTTATGTGCTGTCAACCCTAGCAACAAGAAAATCAAGGCCTGTGAGGACACAGCCAGAGCTGGCAACCTGCAGCCTGAAAGAGGGCCCCTCACCAGAGCCTAACCTTGCTGGGGCTCCCATCGGTGATTTCCACACGCCACAACCGTGAGGAGCATATATGTTGTGTATAAGCCACTCTTTCTCTCCCTCTCTCTTTCCTTCATTACATTCCCCTGTGTGTGTGTTTATATCTCCTGTCCCCCAGTGTGTGTGTGTGTGCGTGTGCGTGTGTGTATATGTGTGTATGTGTGTGAACATGTCATGATACATGGGGAGAACAAGAGACAACTCATGGGACTTGTTTCTCTCAAGCATGTGCGTTCTGGGGTTGGGAGTCAGATGGGCAGCCATTACTCATGGAGTCTTCTTGCTGCCCCTGCTTGCTCATTCCTTATCTCTTTGTTACATCTGTCCAGATGTTCTCTGATTCTGATGAGGTCAGAGTTCACTCCAGCTAGGCTTCTTCAGTGTGTAATAATATCTTGTGACTCTAGTAGCTATAAACAGGCAATGTCTAGGCTTAGACTCCCTCATTTCTAGAGAACATTATGTAACTTTCTTTGGGAACTCAGGAAAATTGAGCGTCCTTATGAGAACTCTGAAATCTCAGCCACTGCCTCCAGAAGCTCAGGTAACTCACTGTGTTGCTTTGAATGAGACTGTCCCCCAAAGGCTCAGGTATTTGAATACCTGTTCCCTAGTTGGTGGCACTGTTTGGGGAGGTGTGTGACGTGTGTGTGTGTGCATGCATGCGTGTGTGTGTGTGTGTGTGTGTGTGTGTGTATGTTTCTGGAGGAAGCATGTCCCGTGGGGCAGGCTTTGTGATTGAAAGTCTCTGCTACTTTCAGTTTTCCCTTCCTGCTTCCTGCTTGTGTTTGAAGACGTGAGCTCCAAGTTTCCTGTTCCTGGCTGTCTTACCTGTAGCTTCTAGACGTGGTCTTGGCTGTGGTGTTCTATCAGAGCAACAGAAAAAGGACCATTACACCCACAGAATTAGTGCCTGTGGGGCTGTTTCTGGCTGAGATGCCTTTGTGGATGAGTGGGGTCCCTGTCTGCTATTTACAGAGTCCAGCTGTGCTACACACCACCCTCTGGGCAGCTGTGAAGGATTCAGAAGATTCTTTTACATCTCTAAATGGCTTGCAGAATCTGTTGACACTAATACAGGTGACTATATGAATTATTGAAAAAGGAGCTCATGTTTAAAAAGGCGACTTTTAATATGGTAAATTAAAAATTTTTGAAGTTCTGTTTGAGAAGATGTGTGTGTGTAGTACATGCAGATTGGGTTAATCTCTATGGGTGCCAACATGTAGTATCAATTAGGGGTGGTGGGGCAGAGTGAGTAAAACCATGGATTCTAGTAATGAGCTAACTAACTCTAAAGTGTCATCTCCTTACCTAACAACTGTTTAACTTTTGGACATTTCTCAGCTCACTGATCTTTGCTTTTGTGTCTCTACCTGTAAGTGAGGACATAATAGTACTACTTGCCTTGTCTGGTTTGTTGTGAATGTGATACAGGTTCCATGCATATAGCTCAGTGCTGACAACAACACCAGACCCACCATGTATTAGCATGGTGTATGATGACCGCCATGGTCCTGTAAATCTTTGTGGTTGTATGTGTGACCTTTGGCACTCACGGTTCCAGTCCAAGGTCCTGTAGATATGAGTAGAGGAGCCGTGGCTCTGGATCCCCCTCAGTTCTCCCAGGGAGATAGCCCTAGACAGGTCTCCAAACTCAGGCTTAGGAAGTTACACTGGGCCTCATGCCCAGGCCTCATGAGGCCCCACAGTGCATGATAGGCAAGCAATCTACCAATTGAACTACATCCCCACCTCCTTAGGAATAATTGTTTTAGTTTTTAATTAATCAATTAATTAGAGACAGGATCTCTATGTAGACCAGGCTGGCCTCAAACTCACAGAGATCTGCCTGCCCCTGCCTTCTGAGTGCTGGGATTAAAGGCGTGTGTCACTGCCACCTGGCCTTTTTTCTTTTTTTTCTTTCTTTTTTTTTTTAAACGTTCTTTATTTTATGTGCATTGGTATTTTGACTGCATCTATGTCTGTGTGAGGGTGTCGGATCCCCTGAAATTGGAGCCACAGACAGTTGTGAGCTACCATGTGAGTATTGGGAACCAAACCCAAATCCTCTGGAAGAGCAGTCAGCGCTTCCAACTGCTGAGCCATTTCTCCAGCCCCCTCCATCTTAAAAGACCATTGTCACTGGGTAAAGGGCCTGATTGAATAATCCAGGATGATGTTCTCTTTTTCTTCTTTTCTTTCTTTTTTATTTTTATTTATTGATTGATTGTTTGGTTGGTATTTTTGAGACAGGGTTTCATCTGTAGCTATGGAGCCTGTCCTGGAACTAGCTCTTGTAGACCAGTTTGGCCTCAAACTCACAGAGATCCATCTGCCTCTGCCTCCCGAGTGCTGGGATTAAAGGCATTTGCCACCACCGGCCCACCCAGGATGACGTTCTTAAGATTGTTCGTTAAGGCTGCAAAGCTCCTTGTCTACTGGGCATTAGGACATAAACTTCCTTCTTTTGGACACGGGGAACCTCCATTTTTTTTCTACAGTAAGTAAGTAGCACATGAACTGTTGGTCTCTGTAACCTCCAACACTCCTCCACTTTCCTTTACCAATCGTCCAACTAGAGAAACCTTCCAAGTGAGCTGTCCAGTAGAACATGAGTCTGGAGTTGGAAAAGCATCAGGCGATAGTTGAGCCCACATGAAATTAGGGAAAGTCAGGAGAGGTCTTTCTTCATGGGTACATGAACAAGGAGCAGGTGTTTCCAGGGTAGGGGCCTCAGGCTCTTCATTAAAGTAAAATTCTTTAGTGCCCTCTCCTTCTCCTCCATGTCCGTGAGTGTGTATAGGTTGAAACAGGATGAAGAATGGGTACACCAGCCATTGTTGGTGGGTTTGGTTCTGTTGTTCTTTGCTTTTGATGGGAGTTCACTATTGTTCAAGCTAAACAATCCATCCACCTCTGGTGTGGGAGGTCCTTCTGTCTATGTGTTGCTTTTATTGGTTAATGAATAAAGAAACTGTCTTGGCCTGTGATATGGCAAAAGAACAGAGCTAGGTAGGGAAAAATAAAGTGATTGCTGGGAGAAAGGAGGCAGGGTCAGAGGGAAGTCATGTAGCCCCTCTGGAGTTGGACGGAACTTTACCTGGTAAGCCACAACCACATGGCGATACACAGATTACTGGAAACAGGTTGAATTCAGATGTAAGAGTTAGCCGGAAGGAAGCTAGAACTAATGGGCCAAGCAGTGATTTTAAATAATATAGTTTCTGTGTGATTATTTAGGGGCTGAGCAGTCGGGAACGAACAAGCGGCCTCCTCCTACACACCTCAGCTTTCTCAGTAGCTGAGACTATGGGCATTCGCTCTCACACCCAGGGTTATCTGTGGTTCCGAATGATTAAGTCATAGCATAGGGGAAGCATCCTGAGTTAAAACCTGCTGTTACATGTTTGAGAAATCAGAGCACACGTTGTCGTTGGTACAGTGATACTCAAAGGCTTGCCTGCCAACTGAGTTCCGTGGGAGGGTGTTTATAGAGCCAGCTCAGAGGTAGGGAATTCCTACCCACTATAGTAGTGTATTTCTTGTGGGTGGACAAGGGGCTGCCCCATGGTCCTGAAATCTCCCTAGGGTGGTCTCTGGGATAGGGCGTGGCTGACAGTCAGGCCGGATTCTGGCTTAAGGCCAGAGTAGGATTGAAGGACAGTATAGAATGGGAACAGAGGCAGCTGGTGGCAAGGCAGGGCTTCTGTCTTGCTAGAACAGTGGCTCTCAACCTGTGGGTTGTGACCTGATTAGGGGTCCAACGACTCTTTCACAGGGGTCACATCTCAGATATCCTGCATATCAGACATTTACATTACAATTCATAACAGTAGCAAAATTACCATTATGAAGTAGCAATGAAGATTTTATGGTTGTGGTTATCACAACATGAAAAACTGTATTAAAGGTTTGCAGCATTAGGAAGGTTGCACTGCACTTGAGACTCTAAAAGAGTTACACACAATTCTGGGCTGATATTTTTTTTTAAACTAACTGACCCATCAAAGACTCTATGGATGTATGATTAAATAACAGAACTTATGAGTAATGAGTGTAGCTATTTTTTAAAAGTAAATTGAAATATCGTCATCCTTAAGATTCCAAGAAGTCAGTGTTCTACATGCAGTCCCAAATTCCCGCAGTTAAAAAAAAGTCTCATCTCTGGGCCTGAAGATGCAGCTTAGGGGTGGAATACTTACCTAGCATGCACAAGAATTAGAATTCAACTGCTGCCAACCAGCCCTGCCCAGTACCATCACTCAAAGAAAATATTCATAATCCTCTAGTAGCATCTGTTTGCGTTTGTCTGAAACTTTTCATTGAAGCAAAGCAGCGCCGTTGTTGGACCATTTATCCCAGTATTGACCCTGTTCTCCTTTCTCTGTCCAGGACCCAACAGTAAAGGAAGAAGTTTAATCGGCAGATTGAACACCCCCCCTCCAGAATCTGGGAAAGGGGTTACAGGAGAACCCGGCTTTTCCATTGATGAGTTCTCTACGTCTGTCCTCACTGGGAAGCTGACTACTGTCTTTCTTCCGGTCATCTACACCATTGTATTTGTGATTGGTTTGCCCAGCAATGGCATGGCCCTCTGGGTCTTCCTTTACCGGACCAAGAAGAAACACCCTGCTGTGATTTACATGGCCAATCTGGCCCTGGCCGACCTTCTGTCTGTCATCTGGTTCCCCCTGAAGATTGCCTACCACCTTCATGGCAACAACTGGACCTATGGGGATGCCCTTTGCAAGGTGCTGATTGGCTTTTTCTATGGCAACATGTACTGCTCCATCCTCTTCATGACCTGCCTCAGCGTGCAGAGGTACTGGGTGATAGTGAACCCCATGGGACACTCCAGGAAGAAGGCAAACATTGCTGTTGGTCTCTCCCTGGTGATCTGGCTCCTGATTTTTCTGGTCACCATTCCCTTGTATGTCATGAAACAGACCGTCTATATTCCAGCCCTGAACGTCACCACCTGCCATGATGTGCTACCCGAGGAGGTTTTGGTGGGGGATATGTTCAATTACTTCCTCTCCCTGGCCATTGGAGTCTTTCTGTTCCCAGCCTTACTTACTGCCTCTGCCTACGTACTCATGATCAAAACCCTCCGTTCTTCCGCTATGGATGAGCACTCAGAGAAGAAAAGGCGGAGGGCTATCCGACTCATCATCACTGTCCTGGCCATGTACTTCATCTGCTTCGCTCCTAGCAACCTCCTGCTGGTCGCGCACTATTTCCTCATTAAAAGTCAGGGCCAGAGCCACGCCTACGCCCTCTACCTGGTCGCCCTCTGCCTGTCGACCCTCAACAGCTGCATTGACCCCTTTGTCTACTACTTTGTTTCCCAAGATTTCAGGGATCAGGCTAAAAATGCGCTCCTCTGTCGAAGCGTCCGCACCGTCAACCGCATGCAAGTCTCCCTCACCTCCAGCAAGTTCTCCAGGAAATCCAGCTCTTACGCTTCAAGTTCAACCAGCGTTAAAACCTCCTATTGAGTGGCATCTGAGGATGGTGAGCCTGCTTCATGGTGCGTGTGCGAGGGGCGGGGATGCGGTGACATGGGGCTATCGTTTTCTAACCAAACTGGTCTCAGTCAGCACTGACAAGCATGGGCGCCAGTATCGGAGTTCTGCTTCTCTGATGTCCCGGAAACTCAACGACCTGAGAGAAACCTACTTTGTTGGAGTGATGAGAAGGCAGAAATACAGCAACACGCAGGAGTTACACCCGGCAAGAAGACTAAGTTTCTAGCTGAAACAATTTCTTCTCCATCTGGGGCCTGTCACCGCCTTGTCAGGGCCCGAGGCCCTCGTACAGCTCCAGGCTGGTTGACTGAGTTTTCCCATGCGATGTGGAGACTGTGACTGAGTTCTAACCGGCAACCGTGAGCTTGCTGTGGACAGTAGAATCCAGATGTCCAGTGGTTACGTTCTTGCTTCATTTCATCAGAATCCCTGGGGATCTTGTTCAGCGCGCAGGTCCCTCAGCTTCAGTAACCAGAGCTCAGATACGAGGGGGCCGCCGTGATATCTACAAACCTCAGTGATGTTTACCTGCACAGAACCATGGAGCCGAGTGCTGCTTCTGCTCACCGGGGCAGTGATGTTTGAAAAGAAAAACCAATATTTGCCTGTTGGTTTATTGAAATTTTCAGTTCCTTTATTATTCCTTTGTAGCTTTGTATGTCTTATTAGTCAAGAAAAAGAGAATGAGGTTCTTAAACATGTAAATATAAATTTTGTATAATTTTTTTTACTTACATCATTGTGGTAACGGAATATTTTACCAACTGCAAATAACATTTACCACGTAGTATTTTTTAAGTCACTTTTTAAAATTGTATCACGCGAACAGTTTTCATGATAACGCATTATCATAGCCTCAGTTCCTCTCCTGCTCAATCATGTTCCCTCCCCCACACACCTCCTTCTCCTTCCAGCCATCCTCACTCCACCCCTGCTATTCCCCCACCCCCATCTGCTTTCACGTACCATTTAGTATTTTTAAAAAAAAAAAACTATTGTTGGAATATTTGATGTCCGTTTTGGCCACTTGTTATCAAATATGGAATTAAAGTCTGCACATCTGCCTGGAGAAGAGCGTAGACAAGAGGCAACAACCATTGCAGCGGTACATGACTCCGGACTTACTCTATGGACTGGTTGTGTTTGTGGCTTTAAAAATTATTTTGTTGTATAATTGATTTATAAATAATACATGGACTTTTTTAAAAAAAAACTTTTCAGCAGTGTGTTTATTTGTGTGAAGGAGGGATAAGGAGAAGAAGGGAAGAAGGGGAGATCCTGCCATTCTAGACATGGTATGATGCTCAAAGCTCACACATGTACAAACACCTTTTTTTTATTAATTAATTTACTTTTTACAGTTGTTCTTTTGAGAAAGGGTTTCTCTGTGTAGTCCTGGCTATCCTAGAACTCACTCTGTAGGCCAGGTCACCCGCCTCTGCCTCCCAATGCTGGGATTAAATGCCATCACCGCCCACATTTTTTTAAAAACACATTCCTTGGGATCTAAACCTGGCCTCACTCTCTTATTTAAACAAACATAAAAATGTAGCTCATGTTGCTCTAAATGCCGACTTTTATTTATTAGTGTGCTTTAATTTTTTGTCATGTAATTCTACAACTTGACCTCCATTTTTAAAGGTTATAGACCCTTTAATAGTCCAGATATATCACAATGTATATAGTTATTTTCCTATTGGCTGGCCCCTTGAATTATGCTATCCCATGTTATTTTTTTCTTTTTGACTATTTCAATATTATTGCACTTTACATCTGTGTACAGATATTATTGAGATTCACTTTACTTTTATTGAGACACGGTTTCACTATATAGACCTGAAACTTGCTATGTAAACCCGGTTGTCCCCATAAAACTCAGATCTGCTAGCCTCTGCCTTTGGGAGCTGGGGTTAAAGGCGGATACCACCACAGCTAGGCAGCTTTGCTTCTTTTACCTTTGAGGAGCAGCTCGGAAGCTTCTGGTCTTGATTAGACCCTTGGTTGGAGATAGAAGGCACCGTGCCTTGAGCAGAGACGCCTTGGATGTGGCCATCTTTGGTTTTGTGGGCAGCACTGGTTCGCAGGAAGGATTGGAGTCTCAACTGAGAATGAACATGCTGTACTCCCCTGCTTTATTTGCTAACAGGGGCCCTTCATTTGAAACCAAATGTGAACTTATATTGCTGTTCAGGCAAAAACGTGAGGTTGACTCTGCTGAAGTAATTTTCCTGAACATTTCCTTGTATTATTTTAGTTATTTGTAGCAGGAGTTTTGAAGTTGTAATTAATTTCCTGGTTATCAAGATAACACAAACCCCAGGGCTATAGTCTCATCTACATGCATACTTCAGTGATTACAACTTTATTTCAGAAACTTTTACCCTTTGAGAGGTTCTGGAAAGAACTAGAATATATTAGACTCGAGGGTAGTCATTGTTAGCATTTGAATTTTGCTGGAGAGCTTATCTGTCTTTTAGAAGTGAAGTTCTAGCTGGGTGTGGTGGCACTCAGTTTTAACCCCAGCAACTCGGGAGCTAGAGGCAGGAGGATCTCTGTGAGTTCCAGGCCAGCCTGGTCTACAAAGAGAGTTCCAAGAAAGCTAGGGCTACAAACAGAGAAACCCTGTCTCAAAAACCAAACAAACAAAAAAAGAAGTGAAATTCTAGCATCTATCTGAGTGGAAGGCAGGTATCCAGTGCCCTCTTGAACCCCAGATCTGAAGAGGAAAAATCATCCCTAGAGATGGGGAGTCAAGGCCCTCCAAGTCGCTCAAGCTTCAAGACTTCAAAGAAATGGCTGTTATGTACTTTTGTATAAAGTGGGGTCACTGGGTGCACACCTAAGAAATGCTATTAATTAGGGTAGTGCAGAGGCTTCTGTGGTTTGGGTCTGAGCTACGCATGCCTCTCCCTGCTGGCAAATCTGGATTATTTCCATGTCTTTTTTTTTTTTTCCTACTGGAGAGAGTTTGGCCCAGACCAGAGTGATGGGGTACCTTCTGCAAAAACCACAAATGGAGCCCGCAGGCTCCCTCCAGAGCTTCAGGCTAACCATCATCACTCAGCAGTCATGTGCATGGGTTATTTGTCCCACAAACATGATGGCACACCACATTATCAACTGCAAGCGACTAAGTCAGAACTCCTACCTGAGCACCAGCTTAGTCCCGAGGCTGAGTCTAGTGAATACATGAATACTAAAAAGAAGAGCCAGAGAGGAAACTTTAGGATTAGAAATGCAAAATATCTATTGCTTTAGGAGAGGAACAGGTTTGGGTTCCCCACACCAGCACTGGGTGACTCAAAACCAATGGCAAATCCAGTTCCTGGGGACCTCATGCCCTCTTTTGCACACATACACATGCACACATGTGCACGCATGCACACACACACATGCAATGCACATAACGTTCACTCAGATACATAGTTTTTAATAAAAAGAAATTCAGCTCTCTAGACTTTAGCCTACTCAAAGTTTTTAAAACATCCCACTCCAAAGCTGGACTTTGAGAAGGGTAATAAATCAAGAAGACAAAGAAAGCCTGTCTGATGGCACACACCTTTAATCCCAATACTCAGAGGCAGAGTGGATCTCTGTGAATTTGAGGCCAGCCTGGCCTACATATTAAGTCCCAGGACAGCCAAGACTATAGTGAGACCCTGTCTCAAAAAACAACAACAAAAAGACAGAAAACAAAAAGGACAGGTGGAAGTTGGAGAGATGCAGAGGACCTAGGTTAGGCTCCCAGCATCTACATTAGGTGGCTCACAACTTCATATAACTCCAATTCCAGGTGATCCGGTGTTCTCTTCTGACCTCCATGAGCACTTAAAAATGTGGTACACACTCAGACAAGCAGGCATACATGTACACACACAAAAACAAGCAAGCAGACAAAAACAGGGCTCTGCAGGGATACTGCATGGGTAATTCTAAATTTCTCATGGCTTGCATATTTGGTTTTATTGTCCTGTCTTGTGAAACGGGGTCTCCATCTAGTCCTGGCTTGCCTAGAATCTCTACATAGACCAGGCTAGGCTCAAATTCACAGAAGTCCACCTGCTTCTGCCTCCCAAGTGCTGGGATTGAACTATTTACACTATTTACTTTCATTTTGTTTTATTTTAGTTTAGCTCTGAGATAGGGTCTCACACTATAGCTCAGGCTGACCTGAAAGTTACTACATAGCCCAAGCTGGTCTTGAACTCATGGCAGCCCTCCTGTTTCAGCTTCCCCCAGGTTCTGGAATCACAGGAGAGAGCCATCATGTCTGTTTATACTTACACCTTGTCTTAGTCACTTCTATTGCTGTTAAGAAACATCACGACCACAACAACTTCTATAAAAGAAAGCATTTAATTGGGGGCTTGTTTAGGGTTTCAGAGAGTTATCAGCATGGCAGAAAGCATGCATGGAGCTGGAACAGTAGCTGAGAGCTACATCCTGATCCTCAAATAGAGAGAGGAGAGAAAGACTGGGGCTGGTGTGGGCTTTTGAAACCTCAAAGCCCACTCCCAGTGACACACTTCCTCCAATAAGGCCATATGTAGTTCAATTAGACCACACCTCCTAATCCTTCTCAAATAATGCCATACCCTGGTGACTATTAATGTACATGAGCCTATGGGGACCATTCTTATTCAAACTGCTTANGTTTTTTTTTAAAGAGTATACAGTGAAAAATAATAGGTTCTTTCTAACCATCCACATCAGAATCCCAATTACTCTGTGTGGACTTTGGAATGTTCTGTGCAAGGACAAGCATATGTATTCTATCCATATTCATATCTGAGTTATACTACCTACTGGTAGTATTTAAGGATAAACTGCCTCAGAATTCGGTGGTTTAACCAAGCGCTTATTCACATGCAGTCTCTGAAGTCATGAGTCCAGGAGCAATTGGCTTTCACATGTCTACCTTGGGGTCTTGTGTGGTGGCAGCAGGCTGAGATCCTGTATGGTGCTGATGCCAACTGCAGGCATCTCTGAGGCCTGGGGACACAGCGCCAATGTGGCTTACTCAGAGAGGAAGAGCTGCTCTTGGCAGGAAGCTTCCATTCCGGGGCTGCTTAAGTGTCTTATGGAGGCAGGCTTCCTCCAAAACAAGAGTGAAGCTGCAGAAGCTTGCTTCAGAAGTCACCCCACACCTGCCTGCCATACAGCTAGCTAGCCATACATTCAGGGTGGCCTGAGACTTTCAAGAAGCACAAGGAAGCAGAGAGAGTTGTTGGGGAGCAACTTGAAGGTTGGCTTCCACACTGTATGAGAACACATCTCAGATATGATCCCCACATCAGTCATTTGCAGACTTGCCCCAGTGGTTTAAATGGCTAGATCTACTGTGTACACAACACGGTGCAATCTACAGAACTCTTCATAAATAATACCTGCGTATCTGTATCCTGAGTGCTTGTTTATTTAATATTCCCTGTTTTTATTATTATTTATTTATTTTGGTTTTTCAAGACACGGTTTCCCTGTATAGCCTTGACTGTCTTGGAACTCACTCTGTAGACCAGTTTAGCCTCAAACTCCTAGAGATTTGTCTGTCTCTGCCTCCCCAGTGATGGGATTAAACTCTCCTATACTTTTTTATTAATTGGTTTTTCGAGACAGGGCTTCTCTGTAGCTTTGGAGCCTGTCCTAGAACAAGATCTTTTAGCCCAGGCTGGCCTTGAACTCAGAGATCCACCTGCCTCTGCCTCCTGAGTGCTGGGATTAAAGGTGTGTGCCATTACCACCTGGCAACTCTCCTATTCTTAGGTACCGGTCATGTTCTAGACACAAAAGGATACTGCAGAGAACAAAAAAGACAAGAATCTTGTTCTTGTGGAACTTACTTTCTGATTGGAGAAAAAAAGAAAACCAGACATAGATCTAATATCAGTCAGTGCTCAGGGTGACTGCTATGTGTGTTCTATCCTACCTGAGGGTAAACGTATAGAAGTTTCTTTTCTCATTGCTGTGACCAAATACCCAATCAGAAGCAGCATGCAGGAAGGCTTACTCCAGCTTACAGTTTAAGAAGAGATAAGGTGCATCATGGCAGGAAGGCATGTGAACTAAGCCTGAGGCATCTGGTCACATTGCATCTGCACTCAGAAGGTAGAGATGGGAAAAAAATGGGACAAGGGTCCAGCATACAAAACCTGAAGGCCTGTCCTGCACCCCTCTTCATTCATTAAGGCTTCACCCTTAAGGTTCTACAACCTATCAAAGAAGGAGAATCACCTAGAGATCACGTGTTCAAACACATCAGCCTGTGGGGGACATTTTAGATCTGAACCAACAGTACGGAGGAGCATAAGGCTGTGGGTAGACCCAAAGCCAAGGCTTTATGGGAACAAGAACTGACACCCGAGATTGTCCTCTGACCTCCTTACGCTACCACGGCACAAACCCACTTGCACTCACACGTATGAATACGCATGTAAGGAAGAGCACAGTGAGGACAGATGATCCAGCACAACATGATGTGAGGGAGAGCCGTGAGGGGGGCAGAGGGTGTGGGGCAGAGAAGGCAATGAGAACGATGCCAACATTCACACAAAGATGAGGACATTTCCCAGAGGGAGCTGGGAGAGTGGCTTTGCATGGTCTGCATTTCTAGAAATGGAATTTCTGAGTCAAAAAGACATGTGTGATTTTTGGTCACAGTAAATTGCTTTCCTGGGGTGTTGCATAGATTTATATATTTGACAATAATACATATCTACTTTTCAATTTTTTAATTATTTATTATTTACTTAGAGACTGAGTTCTCTGTGGAACAGTCCTGACTGTCCAGAAACTTGCTCTGTAGACCAGGCTGATCTTGAACTCACAGAGATCTACCTGCCTCTGCCTCCAAAGTGCTGGGATTAAAGGCCTGCACTACCATGTCCAGCCTATCTTAATTTAATTTTATGCACACGGGTGCTTCTGAACGCATCCCTGTGTACCACTTGTAGGCCTGGTATCTGTCAAGGCTAGAAGAGGAGTTACAGATACAGATGCTTGTGAGCCGCCATGTTGGTGCTAGAAACTGAATCCAGATCCTCTGGGAGTACATCAGTGCTGTCTTTCCAGCCCCAAATATGTACATATTTGTATACATGCTGTGACAAACTCGGAACATCCACAGCTCTCAGTATTTACCAACGTGAAATTAAAGTTTGAGTGCAATGATCATGCAGGTCCATGGTTAACTGGAAGCAGGAAGCTGTTTACTTCGTATTTTAGACACGTGTTTATCTGTCACTCCTTTCCACCAAGGCATGGCAGATAGTGCCACGGGGCAGAGGAAATCCAGGAGAGACTATTGATAAGACAAGAAGACAGAGACTCATGGGGACTAGTCTCATTTTTCAGTGTGCTATTGAAAGTTCTTAAAGTTCTAAGTCCTTCAGGGTAGGTTCTTCAGAGATGCTTCCTTTGAAGTATTTTCTTTTAGAAGGTTCCTTGCTGTTCTTCTGTGAAGGGTGTGAGGACATGGCTGCCCTCCTCCCAGAGTCCAGATTAGCCTGGGGCCCTGGCCAATTTACCTTCAGACCAGGGCTTAATTCTCAGCAGCAGGCCAAGTCTCTCACCTCAGCTTTCTTCGCAGCCTGGGGTGAGTGACTTAAGTCTGTGAAAAGTTTAACGGTAGCTTCTATGTGGCATTAGGAGGACTAGTTAATTAGCTAACCCTGGGAAAGCAGTTTTAGCGAGTCTTGGGCTTGGAGCTCTTTCAGAAGCCACCTAGGAACCTGAAGGGGACGTTGTCTAATTCCTACTGTTGTGGGATATCCACCAGAGAATATTACTCAGACATGGGTTCAAGCTGATGAAAAGTCTTTATTGGCTGGCTGGTGATGTTCAAGATCCCAGTGAAGTGCCACGACTTTCTCAGGGTAAGCTTTTAAGCTTAAAATCGGCATCTTGGGTTTACACACTATAGTTAACAAGAGCAGTTAGCCAGAAGCAGAACCACAGAAGCTCAAAAACAAGGTTAATACATTTAGAGATTTTCCCAGAACTATGGAATTTGATGTATTAGATCTTTGCTTTCATTTTTGGCAGATAGTGCTGTCTATATGCTGAGTTTTACAGCCTGAATGACACTTCCATCATGGAGTTAGTTGTGCTAAGGTCTGGGGTCCTACTGAGGTCTGGGGCCCTATTACATTACCCACTGGTTTTAATGAATGAGTTAAATCATGGACTCATCCTGTTTTAGGTTAAGATGCAGAGTCTCACTGTTAATCTAATCAGAATGAGAATTAAAGGCCTAGCCAGTGCTGATGGTGGAGGAGTTTGCCAGGGGAACCAAGAGAATAGATACTGGTACCAATTATTTCCCCAACCATGGCAAGACGTTCTCTAACTGTTCCTGATCAATTACCACAGAAACAACAGGTTTCTCCCAAAGCCATATATAGTTGCCGCACCAGCGCAGCCTGAAGTCCAAGAATCGGCCAAGGGTGTCCAGATTGAATGAATGCACACAGCACAAGGTTGAGGTGGAACAGCTTCTCCTTTATTGTTCTGCTGGGGCTGGCTTTTATACCATGGCGCCAAATGAGGAGGGGGCTGCGAAGGGACTGTAACCTGACCCTGGCGGGGATCAAAGAACGGTCACCGGGCACTCAAGATTCCTTCCCCCACTCCAGGAGCAGAGGGTATTTATTATGTTTTCTTTGAAGATAAGCACCTCAAATAGGGGCAGGGATATCATAACTCGGGGCTGCTGTTCCCACAATTTCCTCTCACTTTATTTTATAATGAGGGGTCCTGTCTTAGGTTCTGCAAGGGAAGTACCTTNCCCTTGCAGATAAAGCAGACAAAAGGCCTATCTTGTTGCTGGCAGGCTATTAAAGCAAAGGAACTCTTGCCTGGTTGACCTCACCACCAGGTCCCAGTGCCCAAACAGGCTGAGCTGGGGGATCTTTGGCCCTGAAGAAGGAAGGGAGGAGTTGTCTGAATGCAAGCTGGGATGAGGTAGGAAGGTAGGGGCAGCAGCTGGGGTTAGGAGCCCCTACAGATTGAGCAAGATGTTTAGGGAATTGAGGGATGTCTTTGTTTCCATGGGTCAGGAATGCACTCACCCCTCCCATGGATCTTCTGGTACAGGATCAGGGCCCCTTGCTGGTCAGGGGACCTTGCAGACAAAGGATCTACCTTGCTGCCCACAGGCTAGTGAATCAAAGGAACTCCTGCCTAGTTGAACTCACCACTCAGTCCCAGTGCCCAAACAGGCTGAGGTAGGGGATCTCTATGGTCCCAAAGAAGGGAAGGGGAGAGGTACCTGAATGCAAGCTGGGATGGGGTAGGAAACTAGGGGCAGCTGCTGGGGTTAGGAGCCCCTGCAGAGTGAGCAGGAAGTTTAGGGAATTGAGGGATGTCTATGTTTCCACGGGTCAGGAAAGCACTCACTCTTCTGATGGATCTTCTGTTACAGGATCAGGGCCCCTTGCTGGCCAGGGGACCTCGCAGA
>LOEQ01010966.1:0-13672 GCA_001685075.1 Bramus lutescens
GCTGTGTGGGAGCCTAGTGTGTGTGGATGCTCACCTTCCTAGACCTCCATGGAGCGGGAAGAACCTTGGACTTCCCACAGGGCAGGGAACCCTGACTGTTCTTTGGACTGGAAATGGAGGGGGAGTGGGAGGAGGAAGGAGGAGGGAATTGGGAAGAGGGGAGGAGATGGAAATTTTTAATAATAATAAAAAATGATTAAAAAATCTGAAAATATAACTTACCCCCCAAAAAGAAAGAAAATATCCATCTTGGAAAAGTCAAGAGACCTTGGACATGTGGATTCTTAACAATGAAAAGATAACTATCCAGCAAGAAACACCAAGCAAAGAGAAATCTGACTTATGATATCAATATCCTCTACAGGGTAAGATTTTATTGCCATACATATAATAGTAGCCATCATTTATTCAAAATCGAAGCTTGCTTTGGAGTTGAACAGTAACTATTCTGCTCTAAGCCCAAGAATGTTGTTAAAGGAAAAATTCAGATTTCCTGTCTCATATCAGAAACCACCTGATATGGGACAAAAGGAAGAAAAAAATTTAGTAAAAATTATACTTTTCCCCATACCAATTTTTGTCTCTATGATTCATTGAATATATGTTTATATGAATAATAAGTAAGTTTTCCACAATGAACAGTGAATTTTCCTGCAGTAATTATTTTTTTTTTGATTTTCGAGACACGGTTTCTCTGTAGCATTTGGTGCCTGTCCTGGAACTAGCTCTTGTAGACCAGGCTGGCCTGAACTCATAGAGATCTGCCCTCTTCTTCCTCCTGAGTGCTGGAATTGAAGGCATGTGCCCCCACAGCCCAGCTCCTGCAGTAATTTTTGAAGTTTCCAGGAAGAAGATGGGACACCACAAGTGTGATTACACTTGGTTTATATGGTATCATTATACTGATAGCACCACTTTAAGACTGGTTTTGGGTTACAAGCTGCTCATGATGGTTCCAACTTGCCTAGTTGAGACTGTGCACCTTCTTACAACATATTGGCCAGAACTTCAAGCAAGAACCAACTACTCAGAGACTATCTATCATCATACCAGACAGTAATCTTGAAACTTAATTTAATTTATTTTAATTTAAAATGTTTTAGTTTTTACAGGATCCGATAGAAACAACATTGCCTGGATGTAATTCTAGAAAATGACATCCCCTCTCCCAACAAAGTTCATCTTCAGGATTAGAGACATTATTAGGGGTTGGTTGTAACTGGTATAGGGTTTGGGGATGGAAATGAAGTAGAATCAGGGATCTCTCTTGAGACAATAAGAAGAATGGATGTGATGAGATAATAGGTAGATTGATATGAGTTTTCTCACACTAATAATGTTGAATAACAATGAGATTACTTATGAGATATTAGTTATGGACAATTTACATTGGTATAGATTCTCATGTATTGATATAAATTAAAATTATGTTGGTTATATCGAATATGCTCCAATTTCTTTTTATGATATTTGTACACCTATGCAAAGTTATTTTGATATATTGTATGCATGCATGTTTCTACCTCTGCTTAAGATATTTTGTATCCTGATAAAATTTTAGGATATATTTATCATATTGCCCTACATATATTTCTGCCTCTGATCAAGATACTTATATATTATTTACATTTTGAGGTCATTCTCCTTATTTTCTGTGCATTTGTTTAAAGATTGTTTAATTTTTAAATATGAAGCCTTACTCTTTAAGCTATATAGGTATTAATAATTACAAGTCAATGCTCATCCATGTTTGTCATACTTATAGTTAGACTAGTCAGGTTGATTAGTTGCATAGAGACTGTATTCCAGATGGATAAGTAATCTTCAAACACTTCAAAGAACTATAGAATATATCATTTAAATAATTTGGGATTCTGTTGATGTGAGACACCATTGCTCCTGGCAGTACTGATCTATTCCCAAGAGAATGTTAGGTACCAAAGGCACTCCACTTGAATCTCATTTTCTTCTTGGCAAAACTTGCCATTGGGCAAAAACTTCCCCTGTCTTGACCACTGGCAAATGCATGGTGTCTAGACTGGAAAAGCAGGATACAAGCAAAAAGACTACCAACACTTGACAAGACAGGGTAAGACAATTTTTCAAATTTTCCTGCCTCTGAAAATGATCTGTCAGATATTTTATGCTTTAGACAAAGTTGTTTGCCTCAGCATGGCAAATGAGACTTTGGGTGAGTACCCAGGTAGCTGGTTGTCTCTGTCATTTCTTGTACCTTTTTGAAGTTATTGATTATACTTCCTGTTTACTCAATTATATCATTTCCCTTCTTAGGTTTTTAATGGGGTTAAAGACTAGATAGTCATACTTTCCTCTCATGACTGAGTCAAGCCATTTTTAATGTAAGAGTTAGATTTCTTAGGATAGGATAACTATTGAAATATTTAGCATATTTAGCATCAAACAAACAATGTTTCTTGTTTGATGTTGTTCATGCTGGTTGTATTTCTAATTTTTATGACTGTTTTTGCCTCTTCTTTTCCCTGGACAATATTTGATACTTATTCTTATTGTATATGGTTTTCTATTAGGCTTAGAAGTCTCTTATTTAGACACTAAGAGGAGGTTCTGTGAGAACTCCTTCAGTCAACAATCTTTAAGATACTGGCCCATTGTGGTTATAGTCTCATGCACCATAAATGTAGACAAAAAGTGTCTGCTGGCCTCTTGCCTGCTGTATTTGGTTCCAGTTCCCAGCACATGCAGAGGACTGTAGATTGCTACTCTTTCAGTGTGTTTATCCCCCAAATAAATAAACCTTTGTCATACTCTATTCCGGGCTATTGTATTTCTATTTTGTATGCCAATATCTGTGTGCTTAATGAATGCATGGGTTAGTATCTTATATGGAAAGATGAAAGTTGCTGTCTGGCTAAAGCTAGTAATCGCAATATTTGTGATGCATTCTCATCAGAGAGAGATGGTTAAAATAAAAGAGATTGTTGTGTCCCACAGGAAAAAAGTCTTTATTAGTTCCTTAGATAAAAGTAGAACAAAGTGCATTCTGTTAAGAACACTGACAGGGGTGTTCAGAGTAGGGAGAAAGTGTCTGCACAGTACTAATTAAGTGAGAGCAATAGGATTGCATTGATTTTTAGTGGATTATGAAGCTTGCTGATGCGACCCTTTCTTATTTGCTTGAGCAATAACTTTTGTAACTGGAATGGCTTAACTTTGGATGCAGTCTTTATCTTGGAATTCTCTAGATTCTAGAGTCTAGAAGGAAAAGATCAATATTTAATACATGTATTATGCTATGTGCATTTGATAGGATCATTGTCGTAAAATAACCCCTACTCAGGACCCTAAGAAATATACGTTTATTCCAACATTGAGTAGTTTGAAGGTTTAGATTTTCATGAAGCCACTCTGTTTAATGTGCAGAGAGCTGTGTCCTCATGTGCCTGTACCTTTCTGTGATTACAACTCTTTTATTTTCCCACCATCTTTAACAAAACCACCTATTAGATTATTAACCGATAAAAGTCCTCAGTGTTTACCTGATTACTTCTTAATGGAGATTTGTTTTTAGATATACCCTTTTAAATAGTCTAAGATGGTCTGGAATTCCTCATCTTTCTGTTTCAGTCTCCCGGGCACTGGGATTACATGCAGCATTCTCCACTCATATTTCTTGGATTAATCGCAGCTTTGGAGATGTTTGCTCTAATACAGTTATATTCTGAGTACTAGTCTTTGGAACTTTAATATATGAATTTGGATACGAGGACTCAAATCAAATGATAACACTCATGCTAGATCTAAAAATATAAATTCTTAGGTCAGACTCTTGTAACCAAGCGCTATGAGCTAACATCTCAGTGAGTGCAAACCCAAATAAAGTATGGCCAAGTAATAAAGTGGAGACAAAGGATTAATTATCTGCAGCAGGCTGGAGAGCATAAGGTCATACCCAAAGCAATGTCCTTTTTGATAAAGTAAACATGGGTATTTTACTGAGAAATTTATACATCTTCATAAAAGAAAACACTCTAGGGGCAGATACATCCTGAACATGCTCAATTTAAAGTCATCAAATGTGTTTGACAACTTAGAATAGTGAATAGTAGCATATTTGGGTACAATCAATTTGCACAATAAATACAACAGTCAGGACTGCCTTTGGGCATGCTCTGTTTTCTCCAAGATGTTTGAGCTGAAAAAGAAGTATAAGACATTATGAAGATATATTAATATAGGAATTTTCTGCTAAGAATGCCTGTTCCCTTTAATGGCTAACAACTACCTAGGTATAAACTCAGACTCTTCCATTCTTTAGTGTGAACCAGTTTGTCTGGGTTTTGTCAAGAAGAGGTGCTCAGTTTAAATTAACAAGCATTGCTTCAAATTTTTGTGTATTTTTATGATCCAGTGAAATGACATTTTTCATTTTAGTAGGTGAGATGTAGGTTGTATAGCAGTTTGTCTAAATTATCTTGATCAATGCTTAAACAGAAATGTTTTTGCTACGAGTCTCTTTTAGGATTTTCTGAGGCATAAACTGACTTTAAAGTCTCTATTTGTACTTACCACGAAAAATTAAAGACTGGGACCTCCAAAGCTATATTGAATTGATACAATATTCCAATTAGGACTATCTACCATGATTCAAGGCAGAAAGTCCATTAGAGGAAACGACACAATTAGTTTGAGTTTCTTGTCAGAAACTGACATAATTTTCTCATTTTGTGCAGGAGAAAAGGAATAAAATAGTAAAATAATCATGTTCCTTTACTTTACCAGAGTTTTCCAAATTCATGGTGCACAGTTAAGGAAACAATTTCCAAGTGCCACATTGTGGGAGGATAGCAACAAGGAATTGTCCTGAAGTAGATTAGATGGTATCATGTGGCACTTATTTTGGGAGTCGTGAACAAGTATCTATTCTCTCCGTGTGGGAACAAGACCAAAGTAGTATTACCACCGACTTCGAAGTGAGTGAAACATGAGTTACAGGAATATGGGTAAGGAGTTACTGATAGGCACAAGAATGACTCAAAGGTAGTTGCCCCAGCACATGCGAAACTTTCTGAAAGTCGGAGCCCTGAAGCTCTCCATGATTTATAAGCAGTCAGACAGGTCCATAGGTCTCTTCTGGGCACCTTGGGGGGCTAGTATCACCCACATTTCCCTATTTGCCCCGCATCCCAGCATCTGTTTACTGTTTCAATAAGCTTGGGGAGAGGTTCCAAGAAATTTTGAAAGTTTCAGGTTTTTAAGATATGTGAAGATTGTTTATGTTCAGAAGTCTCACGAGTCTCCCCATTCCTTTCCGTATTCCTAGAGGGACTGTTTCAATTCGGAGGAAATTGCTGTACAACAGACGCTCACAGAAGCTTAATGGAGGCATCATCTGAGTTGGGCCTTGGTACTCTAAATGTAGGATGTTAGTCACCATCAACACTTGGGACTAAGAGGTGAAAAAAGTACAGAGACATCCTCTTCTTACTGTGGGAGCATATCTGGGCAATGTGTATGTTGTTCTAAGGATCCTGAATCATATAGAGGACTCCTGGGGTAAAATTTCATTGAGTTCTTTGAGTTTCATCTTAATCAAATTTTATGCTCATTATAAAATAGAAGTTAATATGCTAGAACCTTTTTAAAAAGTATGCTTTAGAAAGGCCTAAATTGCATGGCTTATCCTGTGGCTTGTGTTCAGTTTGGCTGAAATAAATGGAGCTCATCAAATGATGTGCTTCTGTCAACCAAAAGCAGTCCTGGGAGGTCTCTTGAGACACAAATGCAAGTATTCCTTCTTTGTTATGCCTTTAAATGTATGTATTTAGTATTTGAAATAGGGAGTTCTGTCCCCTTTACTCTTTTCACTTAAACTCTTGATGACTTTCACATACAATTAAAATCACTGATTCAAAGTGTACAAATTGATATGTTTTGGCAAGTATGTGTAGCTGTGTAAGTAACAGCACAATGATTCAATGTCCAGAATATTTGGGTCATCTCCACAAAGTTCACACTTTGTTCTTCTGCAATTTTATTTCTTGCAAAATATTCTACCAATTCTTTTACTTTTAAATTTTGAGCCTGAAACATTTTTCAAATGTATAGGGATATAAGGCAGAATATATAAACAGCACAGAAGTATCTTATTTATTTTGTTTATATTTTAGCCCACTTCACTATGCATACTTTTTTCAAATATAAACAGATATAAGGCAGAATATATAAACAACACAGAAGTATCTTATTTCTTTTGTTTATATCTATTCCACCTCATGACATTGCCTACAGTGAACTAGGTCCTCCTATATCAATTAGCAATTAAGAAAATATCTTTCAGGTATGGGCCTAGAGCCATCTCAGTAAACCATTATTCAGCTGAAGTTCTTTCTTTACAGATGACTCTAGGTTTGTGTCAAGTTGATGGTTGAAGCTGACTGTGACTCTTATTTATATGTTATCTTTGCTTTAATTTTTAATATTTGTGTGTAAACTCTCTTGCATAAAATATAAATATTTTACAGTTTTTTAAAACTAATGACAATATTTCTATAGGCTCTCATCTTTTGTAATATTGGAATTAGAAAGCATATAATCTTTGTTTTCCAAATTAGAATATTTTCTTAAAAGTTTCTTATTATTAGAGATTATAGCCTTGTAGGTGAGGTAGTAGGTCTTTCTCAGAGTTAGGAGTGATTCAAATATATAAGTGTATGTGTGATCTTTATTGCTAAGATTATCTTATTACGATGATTCTTGTTTTATTCATTGTATCTCAAAATTACGCATTTGTAGAGAGATGTTTTCTGAAAAGATGCAAACATACTTCTTGTATTCTTTATCAGAATGTGTGCTATAGATAGAACCCAGGGACTCAGGTATGATAGCCAAGAACTCTAACACAGAGGCATACTTTTAGCTCCCTAAATGTTCCTTTTGATTCTGCATCCATTGATTATTCTTTTTAGGGCCAAATTATGGCATGATGTCTCCAAGATAACAATTTTACAACCTCAGCACTCTTTTTACTTTTATTAGCAGGCACTTAAGTTTCCAAGAACCTTCCCATATATTTATTATATTTGTTATTGCTATAAGACACATTTCTTCTCAGACTATTATATTTGTGTAGTAAGATCACCTTCAAACTGTCTTTCTTGTCTCTGTGGCATACCCCTTCCCACTATTTTTAAACACTTTCTTATTTTCTAGCCTAACTAGATGCTTCAGGTTCATCTTGTCCTTCCCTTTAACCATATAAGCAACCAAATATTTCTCCAAACAGCCCTTCTTGCCTTAGTAGAGGATTGCATTTTTATTTAAGCTCTTTGAAAGAAACATATCAAGATAGCAAGATATTAATTCAGACAAATTACCTGTGTCTAGGTATCTGAAGAGTTATTTCTTAAGCATGTTGCCAGATGATGAAAACTTTGAGACTTTAATTGAATCTTCAACTATAAGAAGTTAAAAGATTTTTAAAAATCTGACTGGAATCTGGTTCAAAGTGAGAATATGTTTTAATGATTAAAAGGTCTGTTTGTTATAGACAATTGTCAGGAAAAAAGCTAAATAAAGGAGACTAGATTCATGGTCTTATTTTGAAAAGAAATAAAATGGGAGCTGCTAGGATAATGATTTGATACAATGTAAAGATTTGTTACTCATATTGGTTTAATTTAACACTGATTGGCCAATAGCTAGGCAGAAAATATAGGTGGGGCAACCAAGCTAGGAGAATTCTGGGAAGAGGAAAGGCAGAGATACAGTCACCAGCCAGATGCACAGAAAGCAATATGAGAATGCCTCACTAAGAAAAGGTGCCAAGCCATGTGGCTAGATGCAGACAAGAATTATAAATTAATTTTAGTTGTAAGAGCTAGTTAATAATAATGAGCCTGAAGTTATTATTAACCAAAAGGTTTATAATTAATATAAGCCTCTGTGTGTTTCTTTGGAACTAAATGACTGTGGTACCAGGCAGGACATAACCTTCTATCTATATATTTCTTTTAATTTTCTTGAGAAAATGTCCAAGCCCATTCTTGGGTAAGGGTTAACCCTGAACATTTGTGGTTTTTTTTCTGACTCTGTCTACTGAATTCTGGGATTATAGACATGGATTATCATACCAGGTTTATGTGGTACTGGTGATGAAGCTCAAGGCTCCCTAGAAGCTTCCCACTAACTGAGCTAACTTACCAGACCCACTGTACTTCCTTTTAAAAGATGATCTCTACTTGTTCTTCTAGAAGACTGATGCTTGGTTCCTATCCTCAATTTTGAGGAACTTATAACCACTGGTAAATTCAGCTCAAGGGGATCTGATATAAACTTTATCCTCTACAGAACCCCAATGCATGTAGTGTACAGTCATACAGATATATGCTCAAGCATGAAAACAAAATAGAAATAAGTCTTTGAAAAAATAAAAAGATACTCTTCCGTCCCTCTTTTGCTTTACTGTTTTCTGTGGAACAGGAATCACAAAGGGATTTCAAAATCTTCCACCAGTGTGGTAAACAACAGTTAGACAAAGAAAAATTTTCAATAGCCCTCTGTGGCTCAAATCTGCATCCAAGGGAGTCTTGGTATAGTAAACACTGACATTAGATCAGAGTTCCAAGGACACATTACTCTATAGTCTATGATTTGACATGAGCCACAAGCATTATACAGTAAAAGTACAGCTGACAGACTACTAGACAGACTCATAGGAGTGTACTTTAATTAGGACCCCAATTTGCAAATTTTGGAAACACTTGTCTTTTGGCTAGTCACTGTAAATTCTGTAGAAGTCTTGTGAAATCATGACATTTCTCTCTTCCATAGGGGGATTCATCCCAAAATATACCAGAAGTATATAAATCATCTTTTAAACCTGACTTTTTCTATACTGGCAACTGGATACTATTCTTTATACTGTGAAGCCCTGGTGTTAAAGCATTCATTTGGTCAACCATTTGTTCTCATAGTCAAATCTACATAAAGCTACTCACTCTCAATTATACTTATTTGATGTGGGATTCCCCTCTGTCTGCTATGAATATGTTTTACTACCATTGGTTAATAAAAATTCTGCTTTGGCTTATAGCAGGGCAAAATATAGCCAAATTGGAAGAAATATATAAAGAGAATAGATGTAGTGAAAGAGATGCCATGTATCTGCTGAAGGAGAAAGACACCAGCCATTAGCCAGAACCTTAATGGTAGGCCAGTCTCATGATAATATACAGATTAATAGAAATAGGTTAATTTAAGATGTAAGAGTTAGTTAGAAATATGCCTAAGCTAATGTCTAAACACTATTGTAATTAATATAGTTTCTGTGTTATTATTTGGATATGGGCAGCTGAGAAACAAACAAGCAGTCTCAGTCTATAAAATGGTGCCCACCATCTTGAGCATGGATCCACATAAGACCTAAAAAGCTTATGAAACAAAGAAGGCTTCTAGACCCACAAAAATGGGAGCCAAGTTCAGCTTCTAGGTAGATGCATTTATTTCAGGCAGATTCTGTTGGCAGCAAGCAGAGGCATGGCTCCTTAAGAGAAGTCTTCCTCAATCTTAGCTGCAAAAATTAATTTTGTACAGCTTCTTTAAGATCTGGCTTCCTGGTTCATGCTGGCAGAATGAACTCTGGCTCTTTTGGGAAGTACTGCACTTAAGTGGGGTCTGTGAGCAACATGTTACAAATTGTTTAATGGTGACATAGACCTGCTCTGTCCCTGGAGCTGGGGCATTGTGTGTGGTTTGCAGAGGCAGTGACCATACCTCTACCATGTTGGATGGGGTGGAGAGAAAGTGCAAGGCCATGGAGTTGGTCTTAGCCAAAATTAGCAATAAAAAAGAAAAGAGCTCCTGGTCAGAAAATGATTACAGATATGGGAAAAAAGCAGATTCAGACAAAAAAATCTCTTTATGGGTTACATGGTTTGATGAATAGGCTTATGAGAGAGAAGAAAGACTATAGAAAGTCATAGATTAAAGGAGGAAATATAATTAAATATTAAAAAGTAATAGAGTAAGAAAAAGCCACATAAAGAAGGAATATACAGAGTCTCGAATATATATTATATATAACAGAACAGGTATCAAGCAAGAATTACAGCTTCTGCTTTTGTTTCCATAGAGGATAGAAAGCTGTGTATTCCTTATTGGCTAATATGGTTTGATCAAGCAGGACCCCCTGAAGCAATAGCCCAGATGGTCAAACATCCATGACAGCTTCAGGAGTGATGACTAAGATCAACCTACCACACAGGATACACCATGAAAGACCTGATTAATAGTACCCCCAATCAGCAGGAAGTAGTCAAGAGAACAAAGCGCAAATTCTCTAAATGATTATTTGTAAGTGTTTGTTTTCATTTCAAGGGGATATGCTATAGAGATGAATATTTTGCATTGGTGTGGATCTTGGTTTATTGATACAAATTTAAGGTCATTTTTATATTTATATTTCTGCTCTTGATTAACACATGTTTATACATCTTGTTTAAAAATGTAATGTATATAGATAATCACATGTAATAGTCAAGATTGTAGTCATGTTAGTTAGGTTTTCTTGATGTACAGAGATATAGTTCAGATGAATGGGTATTCTTCAAACCTTTCAAAGACCAACAGAATATGGCATTTAAAATGTTTTAATAGCTTAAACTTTTCATAACAATGAGACACATCTCCTCCTAGCAACACCAGTAACTTCAAGAGAAAGATGGGCATCAAAGAGGTGCCTTATTAAGTTTGTTAGTCATTTGTACAAGAAAGTGATCTTGGTTGGACTGCTTGATGTTTTGATTTATGAACTGGACATGCAGGACCCACAGAAAAAGAACTTCTGAACTTGCTTAAAGGTAAGACAATCTTTCAAGGTTCTTGCTTTATGAAAGACGCTGCCAGACATTGTGCATGATGATACAGAAGAAAGTGACTGACAAACTGCCAATAGAGGCAAAACAGTCTTTTAAATTTCCTGCTTCATGGAAAAGTCTACTGGATACTATGGGCCTGTAGGCTGAAGATGAATGCCCCAATGTTACAGAAGAAATTGGGTTACTGTCCAGACAGCAAAATGTCTGTCAATTTTGAAGTTTTGGAAATTACTTGCAATACACTTCCTGTTAATTAAGGTAATATATTTTTCTGGGTTCTTTGATGGAGTTGAAGCATAATTAGTTATTATTATGATTTTCTTTAGTTATGATAAAAGATAAAGTAGATATAAATATTGTAGCTGTAATTCTTGCTTGATACCTGTTCTGTTATATATAATTTTATTATGTTAAAGTTAAAACTTTCTTTTTATTTAGGCAGAAAAGAGGAGATGATCTGGGATTCCCCTCTGCATATTATGTTTATTACTATTGGTTAGTAAAGAAGCTGCTTCAGCCTATAGAAGGTTAGAATATAGCCAGGCTAGAAGAGATATGTAGAGTCAAAGAGATTCCATGTAGTTATCAAAGGAGAAAGACAGCAGCATTCCACAAGAATCTTACTGGTAAGTCACAGCCTCATGATGATACACAGATTAATAAAAATGGTTGATTAAAGATGTAAGAGTTAGCTAGAAATATGCCTAAGCTGTTGGTCAAACAGTGTTGTAATTAAAATAGTTTCTGTGTTATTATTTGAGTCTGGACAGCTCAGAAACAAGCAAGCAATCTCTGTCTACACTTATTGATAGGACTTACTGCCAAGAAAGGAGTCCTGAGCAGGAGGCACTGAAGGGGAGAGACATTTCTGCCCTTACTACTAAACAAGTCTGGGTGGTCCTGAATTCTCTAGCACTCTAATCTACTGACCTTTGCTCTTCCCTAACTAGCTATTCATATTCAGTAATTACCTTCACCTTTAATTTGATACAGGTTCTTAGCAAATTAACTATTTATACCTTTATCCCTAAAATAAAGGAGAAAAGCTTGGATCTTTAAACCAGCCCCATAGAAAAAAATCCTTCTCACCTGGGTGTCAGTGAATATAGCACCAGGATGCTTATCCTGAGGCCTAAACTTCATTCTAATCCTCCAGGAATTTGCTGGGGAGCCTACAGCCACCCCTTTCTGATACATAGGCACCTACCTTGTCAGTCTTTTGTCCATTCTATTAACCCTAAAAGAACGAGTGCTCCTTAACTATTTCTGTGTAGATAGATGAACTGGAGATCTTGTGGGATGGATAGGACAGTGAAGATAACAGAGAGGAACAACACAAAGGAACAGTGAGGAACATCAAAAGAGGAACATTGAGGTGAAATATTGAAAGGGAAATATCAAGAGAGCATTAGAGAGAGCATAAGAGAGAGCATAGACAGAATAAATGGGACATGATAAAAAACTTTTGTGAGTTAATTTATTTCATTTACCCTCAGAGCTTATTAGTCAGATTTTCACCTACTACAGCAATTCTTCTGAATCCTAAGAGGTTTAGTGGGGCTTAAGCCCAACATAAATCTCAATAATGATTTCTTGTAATGATCAGTAATTCTGCATACCCATGACCATCTATCTTAAGCATCTTTTTGGTACTTTCCTAAACATTAGGCCATCTGATTTTACCTAGGTTCCTTCAGAAACACACTATCCTTGTCAATGTGTCTCTTGAAGTCTGGTGTGGGAGGTCCTTCTACCTATGTGTTGCTTTTATTGGCTAATGAATAAAGAAACTGCTTTGGCCTATAACAGGCAGAACTTAGCTAGATGGGAAAATCTAAACTGAATGCTGGGAGAAAGAAGGCAGAGTCAGTGAGATGCCATGTAGCCCTGTTGGAGACAGATCCTCAGGAAGAAACTTTACCTAGTAAGCCACAGCCACGTGGTGATATACAGATTAATGGAGATAGGCTAGTTTAGGATATAAGAGTTAACCAGAAATACGCTTACACTATTGGCCAAACAGTATTGTAAATAATATGGTTTCTGTATAATTATTTTGGGGCTGAGCAGCCAGGAACAAACAAGTAGCCTCCTACAACAAATTGCCATTCCAAACCTGAGAGGACTTGGAAAGAAATTCTAGATACTAAAAACATAGTTTATCCACCTTACCCCCCACCCCCAATGGGCTTTGCTTGCTGGTGGCATGCTACAAATCCTTTAAGAGAGTTCTTCCTTCTTCAGAGGAAGCAGAAAAAAAGGCATGGAGTTTTGAAATGGTGGTTTCCTGGGATGTGCTGCCAGCACTAAGTCTGACTCTTTCTGGAGGCCCAGATATGGAGCATTTAAACGGGTTTGTGAGCAGAGTGCTATAACTTGCTTAATGGCAACACAGACCTGCTGTGACCCCACCCTGGATCTGGGGTAGACAGAATGGCTCTTAGAGGCAATGAACGGACCTCCTCTGACATACTGGCCTGGGCAGAGCCAAAAGGCAAAGCAGCTTTAGTCATAGTAATGTCACTTAGCTTTTAAGAAGCACTTCTGCTCAGAAAAGGAATAAAGATATAAAATAAAGAGAGATTCAGATAAAAAAATACCTCTAAATGGGTCACAGGGTTAGATAAATGTACATCAGCTTGGGAGAGAAAAAGAGGATAGTTATAAAAAGAAGTAAACAGTTTTTTTAAAAATAAAGCAAAGTCTTTAAAGAGTCAGAGTAAACTTGTAAAAAAGTAGTAGAGTAAGAAAAATAAGCCACATAAAGATGGAATATACATAGTGAGTCTGGATTATGTATTCTATTGTGTTTTTTT
>LOEQ01010968.1:16827-29978 GCA_001685075.1 Bramus lutescens
AAAAAAAAATCAGAAAATAAGAGACTAGAAGTTCTCCCCAGTCCCAACATAGAACATTTCAGTGATGTTCTCTGAGAATGGTTTTCCCGACTTCCTAAATGCAGCACACTAACCAAAACATAACTCTTTCTTTAAAAAAAAAAAAAAATTAGCCAGGTAGATCTCTGTGAGTTCAAGGCCAGCATGGTCTACAGAGTAACCAGGAGTTCCAGGACAGCCAGGGCTACACAGAGAAACCTTGTCTCTAAAAAACCAAAGGAAAAAAGAAAAAAAGAAAAAAAATTGTTAGGCCCTCCAAGCCTTTTTGAAGAGCTGTGCCTACCGAGTGCCTTGCAGTAAGACTCCTCTAGCTACAATCTCATCTGTCAGCTACCACTTTTGTACTGTCAGTTTATCTCTCAATAACAACCCCCCTTTTCTAAATTTTTAAATATAACTGCTCAAAATAAGTAAAATTATGTTATAATTATGTTACAAAGGAAGAACCAGGCAGTGGTAGCACACACATTTAGTTCCAGCACTGGGGAGGTAGAGGCAGGTGGATCTCTATGAGTTCAAGGAAAGCCAAGGATACACACAGAGAAACCCTGTCTCCAAAAAAGTTTTAATTAAAGCCTGAGGAGTTGGTGGCTGTCTTTGTTCAATGCTTCATTTTGTTATTTATCTTTTAGTATCTCCCACAGTTTATTGAATACCATGCTAAAATGAAGAGCAGAGTGGCTGCATGGGTATGCTTTTGTATGTATTATTGGAAAACTGAAAAATCATACACTGGAACATTATAAATTAGGGACCATCTGTGAATCTTAATTATATTGAATTAAATTTTTTATGAATTCTTTATGAGAATGTCATACATGTATTTTGATCATACTGACCCCCCACACTCTATACCCCAATTCCTCCCAGATCCAAACTCCCTACAACAGTTTGTTTTTGAGACAACTTCACTATGTAGCTCAGGCTGGCTTTGAACTCATAATCCTCCTGTTTCAACCTTCCACATGCTGTTTTAGCCTTTCAGAAATGACAAACAAGCCAACTTTATTTTTCCTTTCAACACATTTCCTGTTAAAATCATAGAAATTCTTGTTTAGAATTGCAGGCAACCATTTTGTACCATATTCTTACAACTGATCACTTTTTTGTTTTTCAGGAGGTGGTGCTGTGGACTGATCTCCAAATAGTCTGTCTGCACACTTGTCATCCTCAGCCTGGTTAGATCTGTGTGTCATTTGATTTTCATCTGTTTTATGGTGCTATGGATGGACCCAGGGCTCTGATAACGTTACTTACCAAGCCATATCCCTAGATGGATTTTACTTTTTATTTTTGAGATAGTATATCACTAAAAGTTGCCTAGGCTGGTCTTGAATTTACAATCCCCTGTCCTCAGTCTACAGAATAGCTGGGATTAGAGGCCTGTGCCACCAGGCCTTGCTTGATGATCACGTATCTCTAAAATAAAATGCATCCCAGATGTATTAGAACATTTGAAAAGGCTGAAGTTATACTATATTCATATTTGTGTGTTGTAATTGTGGTAATCACTTTCTTATAAAAAACAAAAACCACACTTAAACAAAACAAAACAAACCTATCTTTGGCTTTAAAAGGGGGGAACCAATCACAGACACTTAGCTAGAATGCCCTCTGGAGAACCTGAGTTATGAGGTCCCAATCTATGCCTTTGAACACATCTTTCAAGAATTAGTAATTAAATGAAGACAATCATTATGGAGCAATGGAACATTTTGAGAAATTGAACACAAAAGTTATTGCAGGAAAAATGTTACTTTTCTGAACTTTATATGAATAAATACAAAGAGAAAACAAGATAAAAGTGAAGGTTTTAGGAACAGAAAATGCTAAAATTTGTTCCTAGACCAAATACTTAAACATGACCTAGTTCCTATTCTTTGGACTTGCACCGTACCTTCTCAGTACAAGAAGAACCACAGTCCTACCTCAGAATAAAATGATGTAACTGCAGTGTCTATTTGCAAAGTCCACTATAAATGTAAGGGAGGCTAGCTCTCCACTCTCCACTTTTGCGTGTGTGTACATGTAGCTAAGGCCCAATCTCAGGAGCTTCATGTGCTGAACAAGCATTCTACCACTGAGCTAGAAAGCCCCAATCCCACTTCAGCACAATTCTGATAAGATGCTTATACACTGTTGAATTTCATGGGACTTTCGAAATACTGCAGTCAGCATCATTTACACTGACTACAGTCTGTTTTCAATGTAGTTTTCTACCCAGAATTCAAGTTTCTATCAACAACTTCTTTACAGTTAGCTACATTACCTGACAGAATAGAATTGATACACCAATGATAATCACAGAAACTGAGAGTTTAGTTTCTACAGAAAGCTGCAGAACCTGGAAGTAGCTAACCATGAGGAAACCAAGGAAATACAGCCAGAGAGCTAGCCATCATTTGTGATGTCAGTGTAAAGCTCCCTGAGTATAAGAAAGGACTACGAACTAAACTGAGGCCCACAAAGTCACAAGCTCACCCATAGGGCAGAGGACAACTATCCTTCAAAGGAGGCAATCCAGAGAGAAAATTCTAGATTCTTTACTTAAAAAATTATTGAGCAAACACTTAAGACAGCACTTTACAGAATGAAGTGCTCTGTTTCAAGTGCTGATACCAAATCATGCAGTCTACATAACTTCTGTTAGAAGTACATACACACATAAGTAAGTACATGTATTTCTGCTTTATAGTTGTGGGAATTACGAGAATTGGAATCCATGCTTTTAATCATTGGGATGTGAGCTCTGAAATACTCAGCTAAACTTCTGTATGCAGACAGTGCCTATTGCTTATTAATATTTACAAATAAACTGAAAACTTCTTTGAGATTAAAGAGCAAAGGAAATTTACATTCTTTTTAAAAAGATTTTTACTTTTGAGCTGGAAAGACAGCTCAGCAGTTAAGAGCACTTGCTGCTCTTCTAAAGGACCCGAGTTCAGTTCTCAGCACCCCAAACAGGTGGCTTACAATTATCTGTACAAGTTCAGGGGATCTGATGACATAGACATGCACAGGTACACTTAAAAGTAACAAATCTTTAAAAAACTTAAAAGTTTTATGTATGTGAGTGTTTTGTTTGTTCCCAACCTACATGGCTGGAGGCCAGAAGAGGGTACTGGATCCCCTGGAACTGGAGTTCCAGATGGTCGTGAAATGCCATGTGGATGTTGGGCATTGAACCCAGGTCCTCTGATGAACAGCTGAGCCACCTACCTCTCCAGGCCCAAGTTTCTATTTTCTTATAAGAATAAAGAATGAAATCCCAGCACTTGGGAGGCAGAGGCAGGGGATGTCTGTAAGTCTGAGTTCAGCCTGGTGTACAGCTCGAGTTCCAGCTGGGGCTACTATAGAGAAATCCTGCCCCCCCCAAAAGCCCCAAAACCTAAAGACTTGTTATCTATCCAAGGCATAGTGTTTCCAGAGTTACTCTTTTCAAATTTTTATACTAATGCAAATAAATTATTTCCCTTAGGATATTCTAAGAATTTGAAATAAAAATAAGTCAACACAGGAAAAGGAGGCCTTATTTAATTTTATAAGCAAATACTGGAGGTAACAGTAACAGTACTGACTCCATTATCAGTTATGTATGAACAGAGAACAGAGTAAGGCTGGAATGCTTTAGCTTCCTATTGGTCAAAGCTACCATTTTACAATCTGACTTGTTTGACATCTATGTCAGAGTGTATTTAAGAGAATCTTAGCCTTCAGTTGGAGTTTCTAACCCTGTATACCTCACTCCTCAAACTGCTTCCACAATCAGCAGAGCGGAGCCTGTGCCTAGAAAACCTTAATAATGCTTCTTTCTCAAGTCCTCCCCACTTCTTCTCCATTTCTTTCTCTCAAGCAAGGTCTTGGTGCTGGAGAGATGGCTCAGCAGTAAGAGTACTACATGCTCTTCTAAGGGACCCAGGTTTGATTCCCTGCACCTATATGGTGGCTAACAACTATCGTAACTTCAGCTCCAGGGGATATAACACCCACTTCTGTCCTCTTCTGGCACCAGACACACATGCAAACAAAACACTCAACATAAAATAGGAAAAAAATATTTTAAAGTAAAAGAAAAGATGTGGCCAGGAGGTGGTGGTGCATGCCTTTAGTCCCAGCACTCAGGGAGGCAGAGGCAGGCAGATTTCCCTGAGTTCAAGGCCAGCCTGGTCTACAAGAGCTAGTTCCAGAACTGGCTCCAAAAAAACCCTGTTTTGAAAAACCAAAAAGAAAAGATGTGGATTTGTAGCTCAGAATAGCCTAGAGCTCTCTCTGTTGTCCTTTCTCAGTTTCCTGAGTGCTGGATTACATATGTGGGTCACCATGCCCAGCCACACTTCAGGGTTTGCTTTTATCTTTGGTCGTAAGGCTCTAACAGTGGCAAAAACGTTTCTTTCTTTCCTGAGTTTAGGGATAAATGTGCTTCAGGCATTTTGAAATAGGGATTGTATTTTCCTATAGTAATTATTATATACAACAACTCCACCGAAAGGTGGACCACATTCTAGCTCTAAATGAAAAACTGCACAGAATATCTGTGATTTAAGAAGCACTACACAGACTTTCTTTTAACTCTAACTCCAATATGTGGTTTTGTTCTCCCAGCCCCCACTACTCAATTTTAAGACCTGCTTGGGCTGTAAAAGCATTGTAACGATATTGACACAGTGAAAAATGATTTCAACTCTGCAAAATCTGACCTTGCAATAATACCTGCAATCTAACTCGTTAAGTAGGGCTGAGCTGCCCCCCCCCACCCTTGGACAGTTAATAATGAACCTAATCTTACAAATGCGTTTGAAATTATTTTAGGTTTTTTAAATACTTCTGTTAAAGTCAGTTTGCCCAATCTATTTCCCTTTACTGGTTATTTCTGTTCTGTGATGAGTCTCCACTATTACTAACAAACACTAAAATAAGATAAATATTAAGAAGCAAGTCTCAAATCAACTCAAGGAAGATTTACTTGCAAACACTTAAAGCAAAGAATTTAGAACTGGGGATGTGGCTTAGTTGGTAGAGTGCTCACCAACTACCTGTGAGGCCCTGTGTTTCTTTCCCAGCACCACATAAAACTGGAGGTTTTGGCATATGCTTGTAATTCAGCCCTTGGGAGATGGAGGCAGGAGATTAAAAATTCAAGGTTGCCCTCAACTATATACTAAATGTGAGCCTGGATTACAAGAGATCCTAAGTGTGGGGGGGAATAAAAAACTGCCTCCCTACTTCACTGAAAATATCTTGGGCCTTTGAACCAATAAACTTATGATTCATTTTGTAAAAGGAAAAGCATAGCAGTAATGAGAAATGGGTGTGGAGGAGAATACAAGAAAGGAAGAGGGAAATCACTCAAGATAAATCACTCACTGTGCATAAAATTGACACAAATATTAAAGGAAATTCTGCGATTAAAAATCATCAGGCTTAAGACAAGCAAAAAGTAAGAATTATTAATAATACTTGAAATTAACTGCTCTAATAAAAACCTCAAAATGAACTAATTAAATGATAGAGATCCTTAAGGTGGGGGAAGACTCCTCAAAGTGCAAATGAGCAAGCTGGGACCAGAGTTAAAGAGCATTCAGCAGGTCAGTTATAAGAACAGAAGCCAATAGAAAAGCATAACTAACAGTTAATAGCATTGCTTGGGCCCTGAGTGTAAACACTGTGGAGAACAGGCACAAAAAAAGAACACAAATAAGATGCAATGTAAAATAAATGAAAATTCTGGTTGCTCAAGAGCTTACAATCTAATTGGTGATATGATACACATGCAAGACAAAAGGCATAAAGTGTTACAGAAAAAGGCAAACAAACATAATCCAATCAAATCAAAAGCAATGAGCAAAGGAAAAAATTATGAGAAAAGTATGAGATGATGTCCTCACAGAACTTCCAGTACTTATTAATCTCCTTTTTCACAAATAACTATATTTATTCTTATTCCCAATCTAGAGTGGACCACAAAATAATGCCTAGGAAGTCAGATCACTAGCCTTCCATTTTATCCTAACTATAAGTATTCGAGGGCAATTAAATTATTTTCTAAGTTTTTAAAAAATTAATTCTTCTCCTGAACCTAAGTAAAATTTTAATAACTATAAAAAGAAAATAAAAACTGGTTACCCCAGAAAACTCATGCATTGTATTACAGAAATCTTATACTTTATACCCTAAGATCAAAGGTAACTTTTATAAAAAAAAAAAACCCACTCTAAAACTCCATAAATACTACTGAACACAAGCAGGAAGAAGCCCAAAGCCCTACAGCACAGCAGGGTGGTCTGAGGCATGCACACAGGTAGGATTCTTAACTTTTACCAAGTTAAAAGCTTAGAAGCAATTGTTAACAAGGAAAAATGTGTTGAATCTGTGCATTAACCATGAAGACAAATCTTTCAAACCTTTCATTAAATATAGAGGTTAAAGTTGTCAGAACACTTCACCTTCTCGTGTCCCATCAGTGGTAGAATAAATTTCTGTTCCTTATGGAGACCATGTGGCTTTGCTTTAACAAAAAAGCTGTCTGGGCAATATTTGTATATATTTAGAATAGTAAGTATTCTCCAGTGAGATTTTAAAAAAAGGTATTTTCTTAAGTATTTGCCTCAAATAATGTCTAGAGTCATTTCAAACAATTTAATCTTAAAAATTTTGAGAACTCTGAATTTCAAATTGTCACCATAACAATAATATAATCTAAAAATGAAAAGAATGACCCTTTCAATTACTCACAAACTTTATCATAAAATAGTTCTCAAAAATGAAAAATTACACAAAATTTCGAGTTAAGACTAAGATACTGCTATGACTGTAAGTGGGGAAAATTCTACACAAATTCAACCAAACCTAAGAGGTGAGTTTCACGGTCACAGCATGGAAGCCAGGCCACGCTCACCTTGGACGTCTTCCTCTCCACCATCACCATCTTCTTCCTCATTGTAAGCCAGCTCAGCCTGCTTGTCTGCCTCATACTCACCTACGTTACCATCATCCCCATTATAATCCGCCAGTTTAGAGCCATGCTGCGGATCAACAGGGGATTCATTTTCATCAAAGAATCGGCCTGTGAAGTAGGTAGAGGATTAATTCAAGAGTAAAGAGCAGAAAAGAAGGGACCTATACTGAAGACAGATGGGAAAGTAGTCAAGGGAAACCCAGCAACATTCAGAGTACTGGTCACAAAAGAACACATTTTATTAAGATTATATAAGACAAAGGTAATTAAGAATGAAGACTCAAAATACCTTAAAAAATAAGTTTATTGATTATACTTCAAGAGAATAGTGGGCAAGCAGAAATTCTACTCCTGCTGCGTACCCTCAAATAAAATTTAGTCAACAATTTCTCTTCTGTGTTTAGTGTTTCCTGTTAAGATTTAATGTTTTCTGCAGGTGGTGGTGATGGACACCTTTAATCCCAGAACTTTGGAAGTAGAGGCAGGAGGAGTTCCATGACAGCCAGGACTAAAAAAAAAAAGTTTAATGTTTTTGCTGAGGCAAAGTTTTACTGTGTATCTCAGGATGGTCTCCCTAATTCTGGTGATTTAAAAGTTTTCTTAAAGTAAAGGGTACCATGTTTAGAATTCCTTTTCTTTCTTCTCTCTTCTCTCCTCTCTTCTCTCTCTCTCCCCCTCCCTCCCTCCCCCCCTCTCTCACAAGAAAGGGCTTCATGTTTCACAGTGTAGCCCTGGCTGTCCTGGAATTCACTCTGTAGACCAGGCTGTCCTCAAACTCATGAGATCCACCTGCTTCTGCCTCCTGAGTGCTGGTATTAAAGGCGTGTGCCACTACTGTCTGGAAGACCTATAATTTCATTAATGTAAGTACTAGTTGAAAATGATATTTTAGGAAGAGAATAAATATGATACATACTGAAATCTGAGGTTGTTTACTGCTACATATATTATTCATGAATGATTTGAAGACCATTTTTAAAGCGATCAATGAGTTCTATGCAAATTGAATTCTCTTTGCACTGTAAGACAAACTAACACTATCTGAAGGCTACTTCAAATTCCTTTTAGTAATACTGACTAGCCATAGCCATGGGCTCCTAAGGAGGCATGGCAGACAGTACAAATCAGATCCTTATTAGTATTTGCCTTGAAAAAACCCTATGTTATCCTTTTCTGTTTCCTAGGTCAGGTCTTTTAAATGTCAATGGAAATTTAAAGAAGTTGGTCTATTTAAAATCATATATGCTTTCATAATAATGAACATTCAAGAAGGGCAATAAACTTAATACCTCATATAAAAAGCTGTTAATACCTGGACATTAAAAGCAGAAATGGGGCCAGTGAGATGGCTCAGCAGGTAATGGGCATTCTGCCATGCCTGATTCTCTCTCCCTGATACTTAAGAACACACATTCCAAAATGTACAAGTAAACACTCCAGGTACACAAAAATCTAATCCACAAACAGACGAGGGCTGGGAGTAAAGACATCACTTGTCTAGACTACATCAGGCTATGTGCTCAGTTCCTAGACCTACAACAAAGAAAGCAATAAAAACTCCACAAAACTACGTTAGCATTAAATTTACCAGAATGAAAATAATATTAAAGGGCAGGAGAGATGACTCAGATGGTAATGATGCCTGCTACAAAAGTCTGATCACCTGAGAAAAATCCTGGAGCCCAAAGCAAAGATGAAAGGAGAAGAACAACTCCCACAAGTTATCTTCTGCCTCTATACTTTCACCATGGTGCACACGCGTGCATACACACACAGTTAAAAAATGAGAAAATTATAATCTCCAAATAGGAATGAGGTTAATTTACTAAGGCCGTAAAGGAACCTGCAATCAAGCCTGAGGACCTGAATTCCGTTCTTAAAAGGTACACGGTGAGCTGGGCAGTGGTGGTGCATGCCTTTAATTCCAGCACTCAGAAGGCAGAGGCAGGTGGATAAGGCCAGCTTGGTCTACAGAGTGAGTTCTAGGACGGTCAAGACTACACAGTGAAAACCTGTCTCGAAGAAAAACAAAAACAAAAAACAAACCAAAATAAAAAAGAAACCAACAACAACCAAACAGGCAGACAGTGGGAGGAGACAGGGCAAGTTGTCCTTTGGGTGACATGTATACACTGTATCAGGTGTATGAACACACATACAATATAAATGTAATAAACATTTCCAATCACTGCCAATTAAAAAAATCATGTAGATCTACACAAAATTCCATGTTAGCTGGATATAGCCATAGATCATAAAGTTTTCTATTTCTTTTCTTTTCTTTTTTTTTTTTTGTGACAGGGTTTCTCTGTAGCTTTGGAACCTGTCCTGGAACTAGCTCTTTAGAACAGGCTGGCCTTGAACTCACAGAGATCTGCCTGCCTCTGCCTCTTCAGTGCTGGGATCAATGGTGTGCACCACCACTGCCCGGTTAAGTTTTCTATTTCTGCAAAAGATTTTTCAACAAAACATTGTGAACATATAGTTATAGCCCAATAAAAGATCAAACTGCCAAATTTAATAGAAGTCTAAGCATTCCTATAAACTGTGTACTTATGTATCTAATAAACAAGAAGGCTTAATCTTACCTTCAATTCCAAATATTCTTTCACCTATTTGGAATATAGTTAAACAAAGAAAAATTAATAATTAAACTCAAATCTGGGCATGGCAGTGTACACCTTTAATCTCAGCACTTGGGAGGCAGAGGCAGGCAGATCTTTGTGAGTTCAAGGCCAGCCTAGTCTACAGAGTGAGTTCCAAGACAGCCAGGGCCACACAGTGAAACCCTGTTTAGGAAAACAAAACAACGAAAACAATTAAAATCATGAATAATATTCTAGTGCTTCCAGACAAAGAACAAAATCAGAATAAATTAGTAAAATATTCTCTTGTTTTTAATTATTTTTAAAAATGTCTGTGTGTGTGTGATTGTGTGTGTGTGCATGCACGTGCGTGTATGTGTGCACCAGCAATGCCTGTGGATGTCAGATGTTGGATCCTTTGGAGCTGGTGCTGGGAATCAAACTCAGGTCCTCTGCAAAAGTACTAGGTGCTCTTAACTTCAGAGCCTTTTCTCTAACAACCCCCCCCGCTTTTTCCCTAAAGATAAAAAGAGTCGTTGAATCTGGAATTCTTCATTTCAGTTAGACTGGCCCACCAGTGAGCCCCTCTACCCTACTGATTAAAAAATAAAAACTGAAACAAATATATATACACATATATGGTTTATTCACTTATTTATTTTGAGACATGGTCTCAGTGTCTGGTCTAGAGCTCATTATGTAAATCAAACTGGCCTGGAACTCACAGAGATCACCTGTCTATGCCTCTGGAGTTCCAGGATTAAAGATGTATACTGCCTTATAATTTTTCAATAAGAGAAAATACAAAAAGTTTAGGGCTAGCTAGGTGGTAGTTGTACATGCCTTTGATCCCAGCACTTGGGAGGCAGAGGCAGGTGGATCTGTGTGACTTTAAGGCCAGCCTGGTCTACAGAGTTAGTTCCAGGACAGGTAGGGCTACGCAGAAAAACCCTGTTTAGGGCTAATAATCTTACACCAAAATATATAAAATTAAAACATTAATTGTACATTAAGTATGATTATATATTAAATAAATAATTTAATTGCTTATCTAAAGAAATACAAAATTCAAATACTGATAGAAAAACTTTATCAGTGTTTAACAAATGCTTGCTAGGCTGGGAGAACAAAAAGTAATACACTCTCACCTTACTGATGTTATCATCTTAGCAGAGAAGAGAAAAGTAAACAGTCATCACAGGACAAAGTGACATGCTGCATATACTAATGAAAGCATGCTCTTGAAGAAGCTCAAGAAGAGAAACTGACTTGGACAAGATAGTACAGACAAAGTTAGGACTGTACCAAATATGTGACGGCACAACAGTTTCAAAGTACAAGTAGGTGCTTGCTAAAAACAACACAAAGACATATCAAAGAGTATTCTACTTCCAAGTAACAGTCTTGGGTTTGGAGCTGCAACTAGGTAATAGAGCACTTGCCTAGCACGTGCATGCGCTGGACTCCCCCCGCACCCCACTCCTGAGCAGACAACATGTTCCCAAAGCAGCATTTTCAAGTTTTAATGTACACGTAAAGAGAGGTTTAAGTCAGGAACTGCAATCTTCATAGCAATCTGACTGGTGTTGCTCATTGCCACTCACCAACTCTCTGGCAGTATAGAGAGTGTAGCTCTAATAATCCCGTTATTGAAGATTGTTGACAAGGATATAAAAACTTAACAAGGATATCTGGTTATGAGGGTACATGTCTTTAATTCCACAACTCAGGAGGCAGAGGCAGGCAGATCTCTGTGTTAGAAGCTGGCCTGGTCTACACAGCAAGTTCCAGGCCAGACAGTTAACATGGAGAGACCCTGTCTCAAAACACAAAAAGCAAAAGAAGTACCAAAACCCCAACCCCCCCAAAAAACCCAAAACAACAACAACAACAACAACAACAAAACCAAAAAACTTTAAAAAAAAGCACACAAAAAAAGAGGGAGAAAAATCTGACAAAGACAAAAACAAATGAGAAAATAAGGCTATGGGGCTAATCTTCACTGTCAACTTGACTAGATTCAGATGAAATATACCTCTAGATGTATCTAGGACATTTCTAGAAAAGGATTAACTGAAGAGGAAGGACCACCCTGAACGTGGACAGATCCATCCTATGGGCTAGGGTCTCTGAATGAGAAAGAGAAAGCATGCTAGAGAAAGAATGCTAGTACCATTCATCCTTTCTACCTTTTCTGACTGTGAGCATGCCTTTGCCACATGCCTTCCTTACCATAATGGATTCTTTCACCATGAACTGTGAGCCAAAACAAACATTTCCCTCCTTAAGTTTCTTCTTGCAAGATGCTGTGGTTACGGCAATGAAAGTAACTAATATAAAGTACAAAAGGGAGAAAATTACAAGGTAAAACTACACTTTAAAATAAACTTTAGTCATGACTCAATGATGTTCACCCACGGTAAACAAAGCTGAATGAAAATAATACTGATGACATTCTCTGAGTATAAATAGAAATGGCAGTAAAAGTCATAGATCTACAGATCTCAAGACAGAATTCTTAAAAATTGGACTCTTTAAAATTAAGGGAAACTTAACCACAAAGGCCAGTTTTAAACTTAAAAGAAAAACATTAGATTTAACATTTTAAACATTATCAGAAATGCTGGTGTGAGTAATTTGAGTTAAGAATCGTGAAAATAATTCTATAAAATCTTTTCCCACACTGGCAATAAGTATTTTTGCAAATCCTTGTAAAAAAAAAAAGAATGTATTGAATGCATGAGCAAATGGAGCAGAAAGCTACAAAATGAGCAGTACTAGGCACTCAACAATGTAGGGACAAGCGGGTCTCTGTAAAAGGTAAATTATCTACTTACAGTAATAGTTGAAAACACAACAAGGCTTTGGAGAGATGGCTCAGTGGATAAAGTGCTTGCTATGTAAGAGTGGAACCCAGAGCTCAGGTTCCCAGCACCTATCTGACAATTACAGGTGACCTCATGTAATTCTAGCACACAGGAAGGAGAGACAAGATCCCCAAGGCAAGCTAGCCAGCTGCACTTGATGTGATTGATTCAGCCTCAGCAAATAAAGCAGACAGTGATAGAGGAAGACACCTCATGCTAATTTCAGGTCTCCACATGCATGCACATACATGTGCCAATATTCTCATGAACACACATATATACAAACACACGCAAAAACAAAGCACAATGAAAACAAACTAGTTTGAAATAACAAGAAAAAAGGTAAATAATATCAACTATAGTGATATTTTATTTATGTTTTATAAAATAAAGCTTGCCTGAATACCAGAAGGTAAAACTAAGCCACCAGAGGCCATGCAGTGGTGTCACACACTTTTAATCCTAGGATTTGGGAGACAGAGGCAGATGGATCTCTGTGAGTTCAAGACCCTGCTGGGCTACACAAGATCAATGAAGAAACAAATCCAGGTGGTGGTGGCTCACACCTTTAATCCCACACTACAGAGGAATATAAATTGGGATAAGACAGGCTTTAGTCTGAGGATTTCTTAGAGGTAAGGGTTCTCTAGTGGCTTGGCTGCTTTGCTTTTCTGACCTTCAGGTTGAACCCCAATATCTGTCTCT